>MQTX01000178.1:35739-147634 GCA_009735665.1 Angiostrongylus cantonensis | reverse complement strand
TATATATATGTATATACATATAAAGCATTATCTAACCTTGAGTATTGGCCAATCAATATACACTTCCTTATCAATAATGCTCTCTGCAACAGCCAGCATATCCTATAAGTAGTGGAAAAAATTAAAAGCACTGTTAATTAAAAATTAACCTGCCTCCTACCTTCTCAAACTCATCCCTTTTATCTAGGCTTAGCACCATTGAAGGCCGCTTAGATTCTTGCTGAAAAACCTTGGCGTTCACCTGAAATTATGTTGAAAATGCGAACCTATATAGAAGTTACAGTAGAAACTACATTAAATATGTAATGCATGCGGACCAAAACTAATGCCCGTCTTTTAACCTCAAACCAGTATATCTCCGCTTATGACGAGCTTTACTAGGAGAAATGAGAACTACTGCGGCTTGCGAATTATTCCCAAGGAGATATACTCTCTTTTTTTCCCGTCCAAAAGAAAATTTAATTACCCAGGGCTCAAAAAACGATCTTTCGGTTTGCTCATTGAGCCTGGTAACGTTGAACAAGCAACTGAATAAGCGGGATTTTGCCGAGTAGTATACGATATCTTCCTCCAATACATCGCTTTTCTTGGCGAATCTGCTCGCATGTTGGGGATATCAAATCGCGTTCTCAATTTTTTCACGAGTTATAGACCTAAACAAGCTTAAAACTGAAGAATGTTCTGTAAAAACAACATCTACACTTTAAGTCACACAGCAAAATTGCTTCCACAAATACCTCAAGTTTTCAACCCCGCAAGCACTCTAGCAACAGCAGAATTATAAACAGTTCTCCTAAAACCGGTATGGCTGCGAATGAGGTATACAAATAAAAAAGTAGGTGATATTATACTGCCACGATACTGAAAAAGAATCAACACCTGTTTAAGTACAGCTGAATGAGGTAGGTGTTTCATGGTGGGAAATCCTGGAAAGTAGACGTCCATTTTCACATTTGGCAAAAGTCCATATTTAATAGATTGTGAATCCAGGTGAAAAGCGTCTCTCGGAAGAGTGGAACACCTCAACAATGTTGATTTTTTTTTAACCGAAAGTTTTACGTATCAAGCATGGCCAATCTACATCAGTCAATATTAACGTCGTAGGAATACATGAAGAAAAAAACATACTTGTTCGAATTTGTACAACTGGATGTGAAGACGAGTATATCGCCGAAAGAATTACGAGACTTTTCTTCAGGAGTAAGCAACAGCATCTCAAAAAATAGTGAATAGTAAAACGTAATAGAATTAAAGACAATTTCTTGTGCAGTTTCACACCTTACTTCCCATCGCCGACAAAAGCCTTTTCTCGTCGATGAAGGGAATCAAGACAACAGCTTCCCAATCATTTTTCTTCCCGTTCAAATCGGTTCGAAAGTCTGTTGGATAGAAATCCGCTATCGGTGATTCTTTATCGCACATTAATTCCTTTAAATTTGTACAGACTTTCAATGATATTTATACCCGTAAAGGTGTGATAAAAAAGATAACTAGACCAAACCCTAAGGGATGGTGGAAGACACTCGCTACTGGCGATAGGAAGCACCGCCAACAACTGTTCGAATGGTTTAAACGGTTCGCCAAGCTCAAACGTGATATCCATGTTAGAGAAATCGATAACATCTGAGATGTAAGGTGCATAATGGTGAGAATAGAACCTGAAATCATAATACTACTATTCTGAACATGACATTCGAACAATAGTTTAATAAAACTAGGAAATATATATGCACCAATTCCACGAGACACAGCCTCGGTAGTAATAGTGTAAATTCCACTGTACCGCCTTCACATAACCTTCTGCTTGCTCACGAAGTTCGGACTTCGAAATGTTCTCGAACCTTCAAATGGTTGGAAGATTACTGTTTCATTCTACAGAGCGAAAAACATCTATTACTGAATGAGAAATACGAGAGACTACAGAAATAAAGATTTTAAGGAAAGTTTTTGGAGCTGGTTTTCATATGTCTACATTTCATGTATGGTTAGCAAGACGTAATAGCTCAACAAGAGAATAGCTTTAGGAAGCACAATAGCGCTCGAGTTTTTCGGTAAACAAAGAATTCGAGAACTTCAGAATTTTTGATGGGCATAAAACAGGCTCCGCACCACTGCTCCAAGGCTATACGCTTCAACATTATCATTAAAATTACACTATATTATTATGCTACACAGATGTCAGCACTGATGGCCAAAATATTATCTTCAAAATGGGATTTTTAGAATCCAAATTCAAGCAAAAACTGGTGAAAAAAACAAACAATTCTTCGATTTTTTTTCTTACGAAAACGTGAGTCGACGAAGCATATGATTCAAAAATTCCCTTTTACTCGTCGAAATCCCGTCTTTTCGATTTCTAAGGATTTGGGGTCCCCGAAGGTCAAAGTCCATGAAGGCAGAATTCCAAAACAAACGGTTCCTACTGTGTTTAAAAAAAAGAGATTCATAAACATTGGAAAGTTTAAAAACTTCCTTCGTTAGATAAACACCACCTCAAAAAATACCTTACTAAGCGACCAGTTAACAAAAGAACGAGCAAAATTTGACGCTTACTTCAATTTGTCCCGATAATACTCTCGTTTATGCCGACGAAATGAGTTGCTAACAGACTTCGTCCAACAGTTCTACAACAACAGCAAAATTCCATATACGAACACAACGAGCAATAATTATTTTCCTAGTATAAAGCCAATAACAATCATTCACCTCTATGTCGTTTTCAAATGCCTCATTAATTTCTTTCACGTCTACAGCCGCGATAGCACTACATAGTTTGTCACACAGTTCAGAGTCGTCTTCTAAAGAATGAGGAACTTTTGTTTGGAGAGCAACAACAACAGAACATATTTCCTTGAATAGTACATAAAATATACCGCTATTGAAATTCTCAAGTAAAACTGAAGCAGATTGCAGACCACCATCAGGCAACTGAGCAGTAGAATCCACTTCGTCATCATCAGACTCTTCGCTGCTAACAAAAGCAGCCTTATGACTTGGAGAACCTTCAGCAGAGTCAGCGCTCTCATCCTGAGATGAAGCAGAAGACAAGCGTAGATCCTCTCCAGCTACATTATTCTAAACTAATGTAAAATTCAACCGAGAAGCTACAACTTGCACCACACGACTATCCAGTAATGCAGTTTTCCTCCTTTTCTTATTGCGTAAAATTCAAAAAGGAATGTGGTCTGTCAAGAGTTAACAGTCCATAAAAAATGTTACAGCGCTATACTTGAGAGCAGGAAGTGCACCTTTTCTTTAGGATAATTCTCTGTCTTGCTCCGCATATATCTTTCATCTCCACACTTCTGTAAAAAGTAGCGACGGTCATTTGCAGCAAAAGCTTTCAAGAAGATTTCGAAACGTTTCAAATGCAAAATTCCTGACTCGTTTATGTAACCTGGAAAAACAAATCATTTTTAATACCGCATGCATCCACTACAACTGAATACAGGTATGAACATAATACTTTCTACGAAAAAAAAAGAGCACACACTATAGAAATGAAAAAAATCAAATAGACTTGGGAATGAAAACGAGCTCTCAACGTGTACAATGAAGCAATAGTGATGGCGTCCCTCTCAACGGTTTACGACCACATCATGGCCGCGAGATGTTCCTCAGTGTCGGGCTGCGATGTGCAGTGGTAGGATTTATCCCATGGGCAGTCTCCCAAGCTGAGGGGTCCGACGTTTCCATCAGGAAGCCCATCTAACAGCAAATCAGTATTAGGATCCTCCACCGTCCAAAACTAGTCGCATGGTGACAAAGCTCGCTCTGATCCACAAGGACGGTGACTGCCTGCTGTGGTAACGACCAAGGGCACGATATGGCCATACTGACCTCAGGTATCCACGGAACTATAGCGGCTAAACTAGTAAAACTCCGAAAAAATAGAAATTTTGCTAGAGACCTGCACAACCAGTGAAGACGCTCCATGCTTATATCCAATTATCCAAGTAGTGATAGCGTCAAAGAAACCATAGTGTTAGCTAAGTAACTTGCGCAAACATACATAGCTTGGATATTTCGACGGCCCGCTTTAATGATTGTGATTGTGTGAGCTCCATTTTTCCGTAATAGCATAATTTCCACTTTTCGGAGTTTTGCTAACTTAGCCATTGTTTTCGTGAAGTTCTGAGATCAACCTGGCCAAATTCTGCCTCAGGTCGTCACCAGTATAGGGAGTCGCCGCCCTTGCGGATAAGAGGGAGAATTGCAATCATACGACCAGTTTGACACCAAAACGGTGGTGGACCTTGACATTGCTTAAATTCTATTAGCATATATTTACGAAATGATTATCACATATCGTGTTTTTGTCTTCAACACCTATTGTTTTGCATTAAGGGCATGAACAATATTGAGAATTCCATCAGGCACATAATTCTTGGGGTATAAGCAAAAGTCGTTCGGATGAATAAAGCGTAAACCAAAAGCCAGCGAGCAAAACCTAATAATTTTTTCATCCGTAGATATGGCTACGCATCGTTCCTTAAATGGATGTGATTTAATGCAAATTTGCCTAATCCATGACATCTGAGGCCTTACGATGTATCAAGCCAGTGTTTTCATCCTCCTAAACTATCAAATTCGTGAGCAGATGTAAGGACTCTTTTTTGGCGGCAGAAAGTAGAACCAGCGATCATGTTTTTTAACCTTTCATTTTTTGCCCAGTATAATTTTTCAGGCACAGTATGATATGAATTACAAGCAAATCGACGCTGAGATATTCGCAAAACTTGGACCCCAGGCCAGATCGAACCAGAATTTCCCCTTGCAGAGGCTAGCGCATAACACAACACGCCACAGAGGCCCTCGCTCTGTTTTTCTCAGCTAGTTTCCTACCTAACGCTGCCATCAGCAATCACCTGTCGGCATGATTGATCTGAGGAGCACAAATCGGTATTGAACCCAGTTAAGCTGAGGTTGTAGTCGAAAACACAATGTTAATCTCACAATTATAGTAGGCAGCAAAAAAAACACTAACAAGATGTACAGTCATAAGCACTTTATGCACAGTCAATATTTCCTATCGAGAATGCTTATAGTTTTTCATAAAATTTACCACATAAGCAACTGATTTGCAATTCTCCATCATAAAATGTTAGCATTGTGAAAGACTTTTAAAAACGTTGAAAACCTACCATCTAATGTAGGTAAAACTTGGATATAGGTTTGATATAACAAAGGAAGTGCATCCTCGTGAATGTGAACATGTGGTAAGTGTGGGATGAAATCGTTACCAACGAGGAAACCCATTAAAACCCAATCATCCACGATACGTTCCATATCGTATGCAAAAGGCAAAGTAGTCTGAAATTGTATAAAATTCTTGAAAGTAAACGATGGAATGCGAAAGAAAGTGAAATGCAAATACCTTGAGGGGATAGAACTCCCACGATAAGTATTCTCTTAGAAGAGAAAGGTGTAAAAGGTGAAACTTTATCTGGTTCGGGTTAATCCTGATAAAAGTAAAAAATACTCCTTATTACATTTATATACTAAAAAACGAAGTGGTTAACAACCTATTGGCAGATGAAACACCAGTTTTCTTCGACTGAGGTCTGTTGAATCTCACTTCTTCCCGTAACAACGAGAAATGAGGTTCGTGTGAACATATGCCAAGCATCAACTGAACAAATAAAGTTGAAGTAGAAATTGATGAACTTGGAACGCAACAGGATGACAAGCGGACCAAATCAGCATCAAGGCCATATAAGCAGTGTTTAGTGTTCGGATCATATCCTTCTAAACTCCTTTCATGTCGGATGAACTCCATAATTTTATGTTCACCTTCGCCAGGACACTAAACAAGTAAATATATAACAAGAAAATCGGAGTAGGTACAGAACTACGAAGGTTAGTGCAGTATCTACTAGATATTATCATTTGAATCGCTTTGAGAAAGTTTGCCAAATGTGTTACCACAAGTAAAAGAATGTGACAAACATCATGTCCAGACAAATAAACTCGAATGTTTCTCCAAGCAACATCTTTCTCGATTTTAGTACTCAACCAAGCGGAAAGCGCTTTGTGAAGTTCCGACATGAAGACAGTACCTAGATTAAGACCACATCACAAATGAAAACAGTAGGTTAAAACTATAACAATCTACTATCACTTTCTGTGCCTTTAGTGCCTTTACACGACAATGCTTTGCTACTTTAATCTCCTATCTTCACAATGAAAGGTAAGCGTCGAACTATATTTTCCATCCAACTAGTATGTTTTTGGTTTCGCAGGATTTTTACTTGGATTTCCGACAGACTAGTGCCATCTTATTCTTAGGTGAACACCATGGGCAATCGCTGGTTCACATTGACTACAGGACGATCTGTCACTTGGGCACTTGGTTTCCCAGACGGTGACAATTTCTGGTAGTGGCCGACTATTAAGCCATTCGATAAGGGTGATTTTTTTTGTGGCTCATCCAACAAAATACCAGAGATTCTCCGTTGCAGAGTTTCTGGTTTTTCACAATAAAAGTAATTTTCCGACAACAAGAGGGGTTTCAGGGATGGCGGACATAATACGAGTTCTAGAAGAGACTTTATTCTATCGTTCTATAAGTACGAAAGATATGTATACCACTATTTTGAATGTGCTGCTATGATCCACTATGGAAATATACTGCTTCCAGGATTCGGAAGTATTTTATGCCCTATGTTGAGTCTATTTTGGTGTTTTTCATATTCGTACATTCCACACATTAAACATAGTTAGAACAAAATGACATATAATTACGTGTAGAAATACCTGTCAATTAACTTTTTAATTTTTGGTTGTTTTTATCATTGTTGGGAATAACTGGCCTTAAGAACTTTATCGCAGATGGGTTTTAACTCAATCCGGCACAATGCAAACTAAAAATCGCCTGAGTTGAATTCGTAGTTTATTAATTAAAGTTGGGGACAGCGGGTTTTTTACTGATTTTGTTTTTTGTGCATCATCGAGTGCAGAACATGATTTCTCTGTTTTCACCCTCAAATGTCAATCTGCTTTCGACTGGTTATCGAATGAATATTCATGGCACGGTAGAAAAAAAAATCTGGAAACCACGCAATGCTTATGCTTATACTAACTGACTGCGCTAACGGAGAGAAATGAGATCTTCTGCATTGGATTTCAACACCAAGATACACCTAGATGACTCATTGTGAACATCTTCACATGGTATCATGTATTCCAGCTAGGACACATGATTCTTCGTGAAGACGAGCCACTGGACTATCGAAAAAGAAACGAAGTAAAAAAAACATTGAATGCTAACCTTTTCTTTACTGCCTATTATTATTTCTCGCGACAGGGTATGATGAGAAATGCAATCATTATGATGCTGTGATATTTGCAAAACTTAGATCAGCCAGATCGAATCGCGATTACTTTTGTCAGGAGGTCACGTGTTACGCCCGGCATCACTGATGCCCTCGTTCTGTCCTTTTCTCAGCTAGCCCTTTTAGCTAACGTTGTCATCAGCAATCACCCGTCAACGGGATAAGGAGAACAAATTGGAATTGAACGCAGTTAAGCTGATACTGTAGTCGGAATCATAATGTTAATCTTTTGCTTACTGACTATTAACCTGATTTAATGCCGATTTGTGCTCTCCAGATCAATCCCGTTGACAGGTGATTGGAGATGGAAGCATTAGGTGGAAAGAATTTTTGAGAGAAAAGCAAAGCAAGGGCCCCAATGGTGTCGTACGTAACACGTGAGCCCCCGGAAAGCGTGATCGCAATTATATCTGGCCAGGGGTAGAAGTTCTACAAAGAAGGTGGAATGTTATAATAATTATTGCTGAACCCGCAAAACCACTACCACTTTAACTTTCTAATCGATCACTCCGTCACTACTTTGTTCAAGTCAAAACACGCATTAAACAGAGAACTAAGAACGTGGCCTCTATAGGAGTCATTCGATAAGAAAGTACTGACCGCTTTTAACTTTAAATCAGCATATCTCAGCTCATAGAAAATCTTATTAGTTGCAGCAAGAACTATTATAGACTGAAAATTTATGCCTTCAGAAAACTCTCTTCTTTGACAATGACTAAAATACGACTTTCTGGAAATCATGACATTTATTTCTTCAACCTCATTCTATTTGGAAAACAAAGGCAAATAAACAACCCAGGTTTCTTCTGGTACGACAAGACGATGCTTCCTAGTACATCGTTTACGTTTGCACCTGCCTCTTTTCCGCTAGAAATTTAAGAAAACAAACAAACTTCACCACCAATTTTTGGAAGTTTTGATTCTAAACGTATCTGCATTTTAAGGGAGATTGTGTAAAAATCACGTACGTAATTAGTGCGATGGAGCAAAGTCTCTTCTATAAATCTGCAGAATTGTGAACTTTCAAAGTGCAATGGTACTGGAGAAATTACCGTCAGTTATCGAGGAACCATCTCAGTCACGAAAGGCTAACAACACCACTCCAAGAACATAGCATTAAAACACCAAATTAGTTTTAGACCGCAGGATAATTAAATAAAAAGGATAAAGCTCTCGGTGCTGATCAATCCGAGGGATGCCCCATGCATTCGACTTCATTAAGAATCGTTGGGGATAATTGAATACATATCTGGCCTTTACAATGACTCGCGGTGGCCTACCAATGTATCATTTGTTCAAAATCTTCTTAAAATTATGTCATATACCAAAAATTAGGGTTAAACAGGTTAAGAAATCTGCTGCATTATGTTGCTAACAAGTACAGCAGTACATGCAACACCATGTAATAAAATGGGAAATGCAGAGCGTAGATCTTAAAGGTTTTTTTTCAGAATGCCATCCGCAAAACGACACCGATGAAACAAAATGAAAGAAAAAAAGCTAACAAAACATGCCTGGTGTGATACAGTTGGAGTCGAAACGTTTTTCAGTCGGCACGGCCTCACCCTTTCGTATGCGGGCTTGTATTTGTTCTTCTGCAGTACGCGCAGACCTTTAGAAAATGCTACAAGCCTCGAAGAAGATAATTGAACGAAAATAAGAAAACGTTGCATTAATAAGTCGCTCTACATTGAAATACTTTTCTGCAGTATGGATTTGCAGCTTCCAAAGACTTCAAGAAAGAGAGCACGTATGGCGCAGTGGTCGGAGGCGCCCTGCAACACATACGTGGATCCCCGCGCACATGGCCCACCAAGCCTTCTGTGCCTCCGAGATCGACAAATAAAGTGGTACCAGACTTTTCTGGGAAGGTAGCAACACTGACTCGATACATAGGTAGGCCACCGCGAGTCATAGCAAATCTACCTGTGATCCGGAGGGGCGGCGACTCACTATGGTGGTGACGACCACGTGGGGCTGACCTCGGGACATTAGGGAACAGAACGGTTGAGCCAGTAAAACTCCGAAAAACGTAGGATGTACTGAGATCCGCACAACCAGTGAGGACGTGCCGTCCAAGTATCCAAGTAAGTTATTAGAGCAGATATCCAACCTTGAGCAAAAAATGTAGAAGTGACGTCTGCTGTCTGTTCATCAAAAGGATCAGGAGTGAATTACATTCATCAGAACTGGGGATTACAAGTACAACTAACACACTGTGGATACGGATTTCTGCAAATCCAGTGCAGAACGCTAAGTGCTTGGAAGTTTCCGTGGAGGCACCTAACACATTCTGATCTCAAAGCATTTAATTTACCAACTATTTCTATTATTTGATATGAGAGCTGCTAATGAATGCTGAATTTCCTATGCGAAATAAACACAATTGAAAAACTGACATGAACCGCCTGGCTCGTTGTTGATTCATCTTCGCCCTGGGGGCCACACCATCCACCGCAAGGAAGAACACTTTCTTTGGACGAATAATGTTAAAGAGGGTCTGAAAGAGGTAAATTATATTGCCGAAATTAAAATCAGCTAGGAATCATAGATTTACGTCAACGTATGCGAAAATATCAGCGAAAATTTGTTCCTGAGGAATCCGCAGCATAACATCGCTATCATCGGGGTGCGAGCAGTGGTGAATGATTCCGTTCATATCCAAGTAGAGATTGTCAAAGTCCGGAATCTGAACGACACCAGAAAGTGCTACGATTTTCGTAAGATCCATGAATATACCAAATAACGAATAGGACAACAGGAAACCTCTGAGTCAACTATGACTTCGCTCAAACACGGATATCTCTCTGAAATCCATCGGTAAAACTTCGGCACGCCCATTTCTGAAACTAAGCTCATCTTCAAATGTATCAATCTAGCTCTACTACAGAAATATTACGGAAGAAAAGAAGCGAGACAGCGACGGCCACTGAAGAGTGGGCTGTTCTCTTACGAAGGTTTAAGAAGGAACATGTACATGACCCGAGCATTCTGAAGAGTGGAACGAAAAGCGCCACAATCGACATTCAGTGGACACCACGTAGAATACGAGATGAGAAAATCATAGTCGTGCTAATACGCCCGTTACCGTTTGCTCAGAAGTAGTCGTGGCCGATATTCCATTACGGACGAAGTCAATTTGTACAATCGATGACGACTATACAACAGATGAATTCATACATACAGGACATTTTTAAGTGAATTGAGCAAAGCGACAATAAACTTCCACCGTGAATGTGGAAGTTCGGTGGTTATCCTCCAGCTGCATTCCTATGTGTTTGTTATTCATTTTGTCCAAATTCTCTCCATCAAATTCACATGTGTACGTTGCACATAGGGCTTAGTTCCTAGGGGTGGGTCAATACCACAGTTTTTCTTGTACCCGGATGATGTTTGTTTCAGCAGACCTCTTTAACTAATTTGGAATTTGGAATCTATATCGGTCAAAATTGTGCGCATGTAGCGTGGTTATCAGCAGTTGCCTTGCGATACACACGTGATCATTGTTTTCGGGTACGCACAGTGGCCTCGCTAAGAGTTCCTTTCCTCCCCGAATAGGCAAGTGGGTACCACACTTGTCTGGAAAGGTACCAAGAGTGCCTGGTATAAAGGCGCGTGAAGCGCAGTGCTCGGAGGCGCCGTGCAATTCGCATGGGATCGCTCTGCGCCCGTGGATCTCCAAGCCTTCCATCCCTCCGCGGTCGGGAAATTAGCATCAGACTTGTTTGGAGGATAGCAGCGCTAGCTTGATGCATCCATCGGTGGGCCATAGCGAGTCATTATAAAGGCGAAATATGCATTCAATCACGTCTAATGATTCTTGATGAATGATGAAGTCGAACGCATGACGTATGCCTCAGGGAGTGGTCGACGCTGAACACTTTGTCTTTTTATCCTGCATTGGTTCAAAATTTAATCATAGAATTTTCCGTAGTGGTGGCGACTCCCAGTTTTCGCCAACAACTGCATCTCTCCCTGTATCGACTGTTATGGACGATTTGACGAAATGATATATCTATGAGGGCACTTTGCCTTGTCATCGTAATGGTGCGAATAGACCTCTTCACATGTTAGTTCAATTTTTTTCGAAACGGCTGAATGAGCCTTTTTGTCAACCTCGTGTTGGCTTAATAATCCGAGAAGGTGTTAGTTTAATTTTTAAACTTGTTTACAACTCATTTTCAAGAAATTAAAGGTGGAATTTAAATTTTTGAATTGTTAAAGCAAAGCAAAGCAATTGAAAACGTCAACGATGAATTGTAGCACATCATCACTCTTTGCTTCAAAAAGAAAAAAGAAATCCAAGTGCAAGTTCACGACTGGCTGAGAAATGGAGATGAAGCTCCTGTCGTTGATCAGTCCCTGGGTAAAGCGCCATGCAGTCGACCTCAATGATCCTCGCTGGAAGCGGTTGTATGCAAATCTGTTCTACACATGAGAGACACTTGCGGTGGCCCACCGATTTATCGAGTCAGTGCTAGTACCCTCCCTAAGAGTCTGGTACAAATTTGCCGAAAACGCAGGGATGGAAGGCTTGGTGAGCTTGAAGGCAGAACCTGAGTGCATTGCAGGGAGACTCTATCCACTGCGCTATACGCGCCCCCACTGAAATTTGATTGTTTAGAATTGAAACGCGCAATTGTTTTCTGATTACCATTGTGTCATATTTGAAACGCAATGCCTGAGATTCATTGTATACTTGATACGTGAATGGCCCGTCCTCACTTGTTGCTCAGGCCCCAGCATAATCTTCATTTTTTCGGAAATTTGCTAGTTAAGCCATTATTAGTTCTCTGCAATCCCGAGGTCAACCTGGCCAAAATCTGCCCAAGGTCTTCACCACCGCCGGCAGTCACAGCACTTGTGGATCAGTGAGATTTGCCACTATGCGAGTAATTTGGTAGTAGGACGGTGGTGGAATCTGGTATTGGTTTACTCTTAGCTAGGCTTCTTGATAGAAATGCCGGACTCCTTTTCAGCTTTGGGAGACCCTGCCGAAGGATGAATCCCTCCGCTGTACATCGCAACCCGACACCTAGTAATGCAGTTACTAGTGTAAAATAGGCCTTCGAGCCAGTTCTCGGCACCGAATAGCCACTAGCTTTAACCAGAATGTTCGATGTCGTGAGACGACGTTAGGAGGGACTGTCGTGGTTGTCACAGGGCTATACTTCAAACGTGGGTAGTTAAACCGTTTATACACATAAATGCGGTACCAGTACAACAGGAATAACGATGGAAAAATATATTGGCATAATAATAAGACACGTTCAGGGTTATGAGGTGCTATAGCTACTAATGAATTGAGACTAATAAGGCCACAACAGTTAAGGATGCTACTATAACAATAATACAGTGATAATAGCAACTTGATAACAATGGCGAATAAAGGGATGAGGATGATGGCGCCCACATTGGCGCGTGCTGTGGCCAAGATGCCGATGGGTAGAACAACAGAAGTGTGAGATGCAGACGAGCCGTGCATTAGGCTAGGCTAGAGATCAGATGTACAGCGGTCAGCTGTACTTTGACATTGATCGATGAGGATAGCAAGTTACCTAAGCATCGATGGTGGAAGTGACTGCGAACGAGGTGAGACATCTGAGGAACACGGTCAGGCGGATGGTCTTGCATAACGAGGGTGAGGATCAGGATAATGATGAGGATACACTGGACTAATTGGAAGCGTGACGTAATAACAATAATGCGGAGTTAACGTACAATTCGCAACTGTCATTCAACAATGATCAAATGAAGTTAATGTACAATTCGCAACTGTGCTGTAATAACGGTAGAGTGAAGCTAATATACAATAATGACCATGTGCAATATAAGTTAACAACTACGACAATCCACGTAGGTGACACACGAGATCAATAGGGGGACAAACGAGGATAGGCGACGAGCTTTTGTCGACGAACCTGGACAGAGGTGAATCAGGATAGTAATTCACGGGCTATTTATATGCTTCTGGAGAAGGCGGTATTTGGCGTAGGTCCAGCATCTTTACCGAAAACATTCGTCGGCTACCGTTTCCGAATCCTCTCAAAAGTAGAGATCAGTTGGCGGAAGGCTGTTCTTGCAAACGTCCTCATGCCTTTCGTGTTATTGCACGCATGATGACTTTTGTGCAGTAATAACAAACAACGAGTTCAAATTGCAAAAATAGGTTTGCATAAAAAGACTGTTAGTAGCGATCGAAGTTCCTTAAGATGGGATCAAATTATTTACATACTACGACATTTGCTAGGCAACTTGAGAAACAGTGGATATAATCCTTACCACAAAAACATACAGTAATAGAAAGATGGAAATAAATATAGAAAGAAATAGAAACTGTTCTGGGAATAGCTGCTACACCCAGGAACACCTCTCAGCCACGATGAGGTGGCAAACCGCTGGGAGAAGGTTCATTCTACAACTAATAAATAGGCGGGGTGACGAAGTAAACAAAAAAGTTGTCTTGTGTACAAATACACTTCACGCGGTGGTTTGTCTTGCTATACAGAGCACCTTTACTGTAGCTTTTGTATCAATTTGGTGGTCTGCGCACTAAATGTTGGGTCATGAGTGAGCCTTTAAAAGCTGCCCCTCCATAAGTGTTTCCACAAGTTTCAATTTCAAGTTCTCAGCTTCTTAGCGTAGCCTGACGTGGCAGCCAAACAGAATTGAATGTCGAGTGTTACGTCTTAATCCCAAATCGGTATTAGATTTTTTATAACACATTAGTAAAATTGATTTTTCTAATCTGCCACATGTATGCCACTCATCAGTGAAGCCACTTTGTGTATATTCGATTTTCTTCCGATCGGAAGTGATGGTGATCAGAACGAATTGGATGGTTCTGTGATTACACAGAAGACATTCGTATACCTAGAATGTCTGATGAATATGGAAAACAATATGAAGGAGACAGGTAACAGATCTAGAACCCTCCGCTCGTATTATTCTACAAGCTGTTCTCCTACCCCCGTGCTATGCAGCAGCGTGATGGGTTGACATTTCAACAAAATCGAGAATTTTACACAAAATCTACGGAGATCTTGAATGGTTTCTTCTGGAATACAATCGGGGCACAACCTCTGACACAACTACCGGATTCAGACCTTCCGAAGTCACTCGATCTTTGAAGTCCGCAAGAATTCGCATCGAACGGAAACATATTGTTTACTTTTTATTTTCTGCCTACTACAATTTATACGGCAGGATATTAGGCGAAATACAACTACAGCGATGCTGAGATATTTGGAAAACTCCGGATCACAGGTGTCTGCGGTGGCGAACGAAGGTAACGCTGTTACTCTTTCTGGGTGCTAAAGCGTTCACCACGACACCATACTGATCCTTCTGATTCGAATCCACATGGCCCACAGGTGATCGCCCTGGCGACATGGGTCTTTACGATCGTATCGTCGGTAAACACATAGCAACTCAGTATTTCTGGAAACAACCTTCAAGAGAAAATTAAAACAAGTTTATTGGAAAGACTTTATAGACACCCTCATTTGAAAATGCCCATGTGCTTGTATCACAGTTGATTGCCGGTCTTATAACCGTTCTAGTTGTACCATAAATGTTTTGTGTGACTACGAGTAATTGAAAGTAGTTGATTTTCAACACTTCGAGTAGTAGTGGATAAAAGGATAAAGCTCTCTGCGTTGATCAATCCCTAAGGGATGCGTCATGCAATTCACTTCATTAAGCATCGTTTGGTGGGTATTGAATGCATGAATCAGGCTTATATAATGACTCTTGAAGGCCTACTGAAGTATCGAGCCAGTGCTGCTATCCTCTCAGACAAGTCTAGAGCCTGGGCCGCAAGGATCGATTCCATGTGAATTGCAAAGTCGCTCTAACCATTGCGCCACACGCGCTGAATATTAGTGATATAGTCAACTTTTTGAGACCTTTTTGGCTTCGATAATGTATGATATATATACATATATATATTTATACAATATCACAGTGTAATTAGTTTTTATTCATTACTCATTCTTTTTTCATGGTAGGGTGTGATGTGAAATACAACTATTACGAAATGATATTGAAATAGAATGAAATAAACTAAATGGAAAGGAGAAGGCAGTAAATAAAAAGGTGACTTTATTTTGATTTATACCACAGCTTTAGCTTAAAAAAAGGATATAATATAGAGCTCTCGGTGTTGATCAATCCCTGAGGGATGCGCCATGCATTCTACTTCATTAAGCATCGTTGGAGGTGATTGAATGCATATCTGGCCTTTACAGTGACTCGCGCTGGCCCGCCGATGTATCGAGCCAGTGCTGCTATCCTCCCAGACAAGTCTGGTACCAATTTGCCGACCCCGGAAGGATGGAAGGCTTGGTGGGCCATGGGCGCATTTCACGTGCGCGCCGCAGTGGCGCCTCCAGCCACTGCGCCACACGCGCCCTTCAGCTTAACTGGGTTCAATTCCAGTTTACGCTGTCAAGTCAGTACCGCAATCCTCGCAGACAAGTCTGATACCATCCCGTAGTGATGGAAGGCTTGATTAGCTCGGCGCATGCCAGAACCAATGGCCATGTGTGTATTGCAAAGCATCTCTAACCACTCCGTTTCAGGCTTTCTATATGTGAAACATAATAGAAGTGAAATCGCTAAAGTAATCCAAATCCGAAATGTTCTATTAACAAATTCTTTGAGCTGTTGAGTAGGGATTTAGTCAGTCCATGGCCAAGCCATTCCTAAATTCTTTGTGGACGAATTTGCAACCCCAATGAGGAAGTGAACTTGACAGGCTTAAGGGTGCCTCGGTTGAACAGCAGTTACTATAAGATTTTACTAAGTGACACATTACTGAGGTGAGCTACCTGGACGACTTTTTCGATGTTCTGCGCTTGTTGGGTTCTGCAGGCTCAGATGTCAACTTTTCTTCGTTTCAAGCATTATGCTCTGTTCTTAACACGTTGACCACTGTGCGGAATTTTAGCAGCTGTTAGCAGGTTTTTGATATTTAACGTGACATATTTGTAGAAGAGCATTCGTCTTATTGTTCTAAAGGCTTTCGTGTAAAGTGTAGGTTTCGTTTTAAAGTTAGAAAATCTTTTAGCCTGACTGCAGCAGCCGCGAACATAAAGAATTTACACCATTGAAGAATTCACTGCATCATATTCAATTTGCCTCAGCTAGGAATTTGGACAAAAGAAAAGAAACTGAAAAAAAACTAGAGTTCCATCGCCATAGAATAATTTTCTCGCTTTAGACTTTGGTGGCTTTCCCATTAATAGTTGGAATCCGAAGTGCGCAGATTCCCACTTCTACGTGAGTGAGCTGATTGGCCAATGTGATTTGGCATCAACTCACTTATTTTGTGGTCATTCATTTCATCCTAAGAAGGTTTTAGCTGTTTTTTGTACTCAACCGATACCTTGTAGATCGTCGCACTAGACATCGAACCTGAGAATCTATTTCCTGCGTAGAATAATTTGCGAAAGTTGTTTTCTGGACGAATTAATTTCGTTAGTGAAAGACTGTTGGTGCTCAGAAAAGTGCACATTAAAACAGCAGTTGCTGATCAAGGGACACCTATTCGCTACAGTGATGTGGGAAGTCATTAAAAACACTCGTGTAGATTATAGTTATATATCCGACGTCACCAAAGCTGTTGTTTGTAGGGCAGCTAAGCGCTTATCTGTCTTTAACCGTTATTGTCATAATATTCTATCCAAGCACATGGAAATGAGCAATAACAACCTATCAAAAAAGCTGCTAGCTTATGTAGCATTAGGATCGCCCTTTCATCTTCCACCACTCATAGGAAAGAAACAGGTCTCTATGGCGTAGATCCTGTCTAGCGCACTTGTTCAGATGTGAGCTTTTCAGATTACCGATTCTCTTTCCAATCACTCATAAGTCACCCGTATAAGTCTGACATGTCGCACCTGGCTGTTCTTACATGCTTCGAAATAATTCAGCCTTTCATCTTTAAAAAAGTGCTTTTCATCTTACAGTAAACATTCTTGATTAAATAGAAAAAATCTAAACATACATCACCACATTACAAAGCAAGTTTTCCAATGTTAACAAGAATGAGCATACAAAAATTCTTAGGAGCTAACAAACAGTAATATTCTCGTCGTTACTCACACTTCGAAATGCAGAGAGAATGAAGAGACGAGAATTCGCCCTCTACTAGGGTGAACCATGAAATACCATTTTTACCGTTGTCGCGCCTACCTTGGGGAATTTACATTTTTGAGGTTCTTTGTTGATTTTTAGGATTTGAATTCCAAATGAAACTCGAAATTGTAAGAATATTTTGGAATATTCACACATACGTTTTGAGCGGTGGATTAAAGTTTCTTCTATAAATCTGATAGGTTACTATCTTCTCATGCACTTAGGCCGTCGAGTAAGTCGGTCGAGCATATATGCCGTTGTGAGCTGACAACAACTCATAGCAGTTGTATTCTTTCATTGATAGCCTAACACGTTGTTGACTTTAAAAAAAATTCGCTTAACGTTTCGGCTCCTTCGCCTTCTTCAGAGCTGGGTTGATCGAAGCCGATTGTCCACAGCTGTTCCTAACTCCGATGTAGGTCTTCTTGAATTTTCTTTTATTAACCTCGTACTATCTTATCTATGGAAGAATGCAAGCTGATTTTTCATGCCGACGTTAAAGCGAAGTCGTTCTTTGCAATTGTCATGCTTTGTATTACAAGGTCGATGTATGGCCGTTTTTTCTCTCTGCAGTGCAATGTCATTTTTCATTCATCTTATACCACCCTCGTAAGAATATTTTGTCTACCCCAGCACTCTCTTCATTTGGTTCGTCTTTTTTTACCCGTTATTCTCGAGTGTGTTCGAATTCCCGTGTGAGCAAAGCTCCGACCTGAGGACTTTGTTTGCTTCATGACTGTTGCTCAGATTCTTTTTAAAATCCGAGAATAGCCTTGCTAGACTGTTCCTGTGCCCAGAAATAGCCTTGTTGACCCAAGATTGACCCATCCAACACACGTGTATTGACGGCGCCTTTAAACACTACACTTCCCGTGCTCACCACATTTAATTCACCATGCTGAAGTAGCAACCGAAAGCCGTTTCCAGCACTCACTCCGTACGTTCTCAAACAAAACGGTAAAATTTCTAACATTAACATTCCATTTCGGTGGATCCGGTACTGATTGCGCAAAAATTTCGACGGGGATAGAAGCCTTGAAAACAATTACGATCGCCTGCACCTACTGCCACTGACGGCGACCGCTTGAAAGTGTAGGGTGGCTCTCATTCATCCACTGCGATTCGAAAATTTATGAAAGAAGTAGTTGTAACTGAAACTACTATTGAGATACCGGGCGCCTGACAAAGGCCGAATTTATTTGAGATTACTTCCTTGGCACATAATATTTATCCATTTCCTTAGCGCGCCTAGTAAAGCGCGCTCAAATAACAATAGATGTCTAGACCAGTTCAAATGCATACACTTTTTTTGGTTTACATAAGTAAATCGGGATCAGACAACGGTTATTTTTTCACATCAAATATAAATAAACTATTAATGATGAGAAAATCAATAATCCCATAAGGAATGGTTTTCGTTCTCTAACATTTTACAGATATGTGATCTGGATTACGAATAAAATTCGAAACTTAACATTTACATTCTTTACATGAATTTCTGCACTTTCTATTTAGTGCACATAAACGCGCACACGCAGACGGCTCCACTCATCCACACACATACGCACATTGATTTCACGCAGTTGCGGTAGCTGAGATGCGTTAAGAACTTAACAAAGCCTCGATTGAGAAGGAATTTGTGCTAGGGGTGGCGGGTGGGGAAGACTTAATGAACAGCGAGAAGTCGAGTTGACCGAACAGTTGCGGGACGAGGAGCAGGAACGGATTAATCATGAAGTTTTGGTCAGGTTTCGGAGCGAACGTAGACAACTGCGGCACCGGCAGGCAGCTATTGTTGAGCCACGGCACCGAACTTCCGCATGGTATCTTCATCGGCATACCGTCGTCATCGCCGCCGCAGTCGTTGTGGATCTGAAAAACACCATAACCTTCCGAGGCGTTGAGAACTTGTAATACCGTATACTAATGTCAATTCAATAAACAGCGGACAGTAATGAAAACGTTGACCGACACACTATGTCAGTTCACCACATTTATTACTTTCGGAATTGGAACGCAAAACATACTAAATTTTAGTCATACATCAAGTAACAACTGCTAACCGAAGTTCAACAGAATGTTCAAACTCTTAGACTTACTCGGTATATCATTACAGGTACTTGGAACTGCAGATCTGGTGCTACGAGAAGCTTGTGTACTTCTCACATGAATTCTTTTTTATGAAACAAAGATAGTACGATTGAAGGGAGCCGGAATAGCAAGAAAACACCACAGTATGTTAGATATAGATGTACATTGAAGTATGAGATATTAATAGAGCATATCCTTTATACAATAATGTTTCAAGGATGTCAAATTCCTTCAGCAATTTGTCATCAGTTTACCGAATAGATTGCTCCGACTTATAAGGGAGGTCTACTTTTAAGCCGAGAAGGAGTTCGAAGTTTCCATCCAGGAATCTAATTAACACTGCACCATTGCCTGAAATTACCGCCACACAGGTAGTAGCCCAGTCTCGGAAGAAAATCATTCTTGAATTCATAAGAGCCTGCAAAGATCTGGCTTTGCGATTTAGGCAAGTTTTAGAATGGTTGTTTCGAGAAAGTATAAATAAAAAAGGATAAAGCTCTAAGCGTTGATCAATCGCTGAGGGATGCGCCATGCATTCGACTTCATTAAGTATCGTTGGAGGTGATTGAATGCATATCTGGCCTTTACAATGACTCGCGGTGGCCTACCGATGCATCGAGGGAGTGCTGATATCGTCACAGACAAGTCTGGTACTAATTTGCCGACCCCGGTGGGATGGAAGGCTTTATGGGCCATGTGCGCAGGGATCGGTTCCACGTGTGTGTCGCAATGGCGCCTCAAACTACTGCGCCACATGCGCCCCTTAAGTCCAAGTAAGTAGGTATTTATAAGCGTGTACAAACTTGGAGAAAATCTTTATTGTGGCTAACAACCTCTGTGAGCTTACCAACGAGACTAAATATTTCTCGTTTGTTAAGAAGTTATGCAGGAAAAAGTGTTGAAAAGTGAAGATTTCAATCCTTACCGTTCCAATGGACGCATATAACATAACACTGAGAGGTGTCGTGAAGCACATACAGGGTGGCAGGTTCGACTAATTGTTAAGGGCTAACTAGCTAACTTTTCATTCCATACGCCAAATATGAATTTTGTTATCTCTACGGTGTTCAATGAAGTAAGATGCACTGCGCAACCCTAGTGAATCGATCAGAGCTAAACGCATTATTCTTTATACCACTACTCTTCCACTATTTGATTGGTAGCTTTGTACTCTACTGCATACGATCGAACTAGATCATTTCGCCACTATCCCTTGTTCATCCTGGGATTAGGCAAATATCCCTTTTTCACAAGTTGTCTATGGCCTGGTGAGCTTCAACCTTCATTTTACAAGTGAACGTTTGTGTTATTCGGATTTGATCGCCAAGAAGTTATTCGAGGAAATATTTTAAAAATGGATATTTCAAACACCAACGATGTGATACGGTTGGAAAAGACGACTTCCTGGTTGAAAAATATCTGCAGCATGGATGAAACAGTTTGGCATAACGTCCCCGATTAGTTCATTGCTTTAAGATACTTTTAAGATTAATGGCCGTCAAGCTAATTTAAATAAGGAAAAATGCGAGATCAGTTCTTGTTATATCAAAATTCTTCCATGGAGCTTTCACGGTGTTAAGTCACCTTTGTAGTTTAGAGTCGTCAGTGTCCAAAAAACCAAGACCGTCAAACCTTGACGGTTATCAAAAGTTTTAACTTACTTTTTATTTGTTTTATTCTCTTATTTATTTATTTTTCCAATTTACGAAAGGCTATGCTTGCGTATGAAGTCTAATGCTTGCGTAGTCTAAGGGACGGAAGGAAGGACGTTAGGTATACAGTAATAGCAGGGTTTTTGTGCGAAAACGAGTCAGAGTTTTACGTCGTGCTTATAAATCAGCTTCATCAATAAGGAGGAATACAAACACATCGCAGTACATGTAGATAAATTTTGCAAAACGTCGGGGAACGAACTCTACAAAACCTATGTATTCTTTTTTCTTTGATGAGTTTGCACGAGGTTAAAAAGCATATTTATTTTCGGCTAACGTTTCGACGTCTTCGTCTTCATCAGAACCGATGATCCGAGTCGATGGTCCACGCTTGTTCTTGCCACATCGAGACGAATAACAAGCGTAGACCATCGACTCGGATCATCGGCTCTGATGAAGACGAAGGCGTCGAAACGCTAGCCGAAAATAAATATGCTTATCAACCTCGTGTAAGCTCATCAAAGAAAGAATGCACACACACACACACACACACACACACACACACACACACACACACACACACACACACACACACACACACACACACACACACACACACACACACACACACACACATAGAGAGAGAGAGAGAGAGAAAAATCTTCACAGCGAACCCTCGAATTTTATAGACCAGGATCACACTGTCATTCTATTGGCAGAATTCTGACCTTTTCAGCAAAATTAGTTGCTCATAGCATCTCGTTACCGTACATAGAAAATGCACAAATATTAGGTCAAGTGCGATAAACATGTTAGTTAACCAAGTCATAAAGCCTCACGGTTGATTGCTAGGCTCAAGAGCGAGGGCACAATACTCAATTAGAGGGACGACTAGCACGGAGCTGGAGAAGAAAATTGAAAATGTTAGTGCGCAGACGCGGAAACCTGTCAGTACTGCTAGCATTGCCTATAAACCCATAAAACCGCTTTATTTCAATTACAACAATGCTACAATAATTTAACTATGTCCGTCTCATGATTGCCATCATACCCTTCTTCCTGCCAGTTCCTGGATTAAGCGGATCCGGATTCTCCCTAGAAACTTATAGATAAAACTGTTTACTAAAAGTAGAAGATTTTACTCACTTTGTAAGATCGCTGAGAGTTCTTCGAGGATTTGGAAACCCAACATCAAGCGCGTTATAGATAACATTAACACCAACAGCTGGGACTTCGACCACAGAACCACTGGAAACCTTTCCTGAAACGAATAAAAGCCTGAATAGGTATAGAGCTCAATGAGGAGTCTGCCTAATTTGTTGGGATGTACCTTCGGGCCAATCGACCAGAACAGTGTTTGTGCCGCGATAAAATGATACACCGTGTTCGCGTGGGCGATTGAAGGTACGATAATTGCCTGACGATGCAGTGAACTTTACTACGTAATGTCGATTGAACAACGTGCGTTACTACACTTCCAACTTATTCGAGACCTCGAGACCTTCTATGCACAACTTTTTAAGCTATAAGGGCTATAAGGCATAAACACCTAAGGCATTGTATCCATAGAATTGTCCCCGAACAAGTGGCCAAGGAGCCACTTCGGTGAAATCAGAGGGTGTGTAGTCGGGTAGAGGCTTCCAAACTGCCCGGCACTTTTGTGCCCATCTGAAAAAATTTCCAAGTGTAAAATAGAAAAAGGAGCAGAGATGGATTCGTAAGATCAACACAAAATTGAAGGTCTCTGACACTATAAAATTAACATGATGAAGCACTTTGCTTACAACATGCTTCATTTTTGAATATTAAATTAGCACAGCGATTCAAGGACAAGTAGAACTTGTGATAGTAATTTCCATTCATTAATCATGTTGAGGAGTACACTTTCAAAAACCGAAGAAAATACCGAAAAAGCATGAACTCCAGAGGAGAGGACGGCCAAACCCTGTATAATTCAAACAACTTAAATTTCTACAAAAATCAAGAAAATCTGAAAGATGGTGCTATTGAGGACAAGATGAACAATTCCTAGAAAGTAAGTGAATGATGTCGCAATTTCCTACAAATCATTTTCACTTAGCTTGATGAATCCTAACTATGGCTTTTCTGGATAGCATTTACTGCACTGCTCGCTAGCCACACTGTCGGAAAGCGTAATTGCATGAGCGATCATATGTTGCTCTAAGATGGGCATTGGCTTGGGTAATTAAACTGGGACGATGTCAACCGTTTTATGACATATCACTCGTATTGTCGAGCGCGCGAAATTGCCGTAGAACAGATGGAGACGACAGAAAAGAAAACTCGCGTACATGAATGATCACGACCAGAAAAGTGTGAAGGGGGAGCTCAGATAGGTAACGAACTGACTTACACATACATATGCACACATACATACATACATACATACATACATACATACATATATACATACATACATACATACATACATACATACGCACACACACACACACACACACACACACAAACACACACACACCCCCACCTGGCAACTGATGGCAATACTGCAATTGTGATTTGTTGTAGGGACTCAATAACTATATACCCGACGTATGAGCAGTTGAATTATAGCCTGACAGACCCAGAGTACTCCTTCAATAAATTATTGCACGACATCTCGCTTTCTCAATCTTTGAGAACTCAAAAATCCATGATACACTCCAAAAGAAAGGAAGGAATACGAAAAACGATATTAATACAGTACGACTAAGCGATCCATTACGAGTGGCCTCCTCTACTTGACGGGAGCAGTGCATGAGTTGGCTAAGCGGTTTTTTTTTATTTCCCAGCGCCTTAATGAAAAGAGGACACTGTGGCATTCATACACTGACAATATTAATTCCAAAAAAAAGTAGAATTAAATACTCGGCTGTTAGTACCACTATTACTCTTTCAATTAATAAACTTGAAGACTTTCCTTATATCTCTGGGAATCCATGCATCATTCTTTCGAGGAACGAGTCTTAAATACTCTTAAAATTAATTTTAATAAACTGCTTCCCACAGAGTTTATCTTCTCGACCAAAAAGTACGTGCTTTACCAAATATTCATTAAAAAATGTTAGTTTTTAGATTTAATGGAATATTGTGATGTGAATTCTTACAGACAAAGAACCAGAAACCTTTGACAATTAGGACCTGCCGGAGCTCGAATCCCAGGGTAACATTCGTAGTTCATCACCCATTGCAAATGTAGGCATTCGCATGCATTTACACATCTGTAGTAAAAAAAAAAAAAGATTTCCCTTTAACGTTATGGAAAACATGACAAAAACTGACACGGGATCCGTTTCCTTACAGTGTGAATAACATCTCGTTAGCGCTTTTTGAGCACCAACTGGAAGTCCGGAATGCTTCCAGAATGCAATCTGTCGTCGAATCTAGGTCGAGCACAGAAATAGTTTGGTTAGACAAATACAATAATAAGAGCAATGCAAAACACGCCCATCTTCAACTTGACACTTTTGCTTTAAATTAGACCCCTGCAAACGCGGCTAGCCCAATTACGGACACGAGCTACCATCAAAAGCAGGCTTTCACCACAGTTACGTTCTGTTCAGAAGTAGAACTTCTCGAGCTCGGAACGTTTGATTCAAGCATACAACCAGACTTAAATGAAGTCAGGGGATATGGAATTCTGGATTTTGGTTCAAACTGCTTGAGGATCTAAAATCCATGAGATCGAACGAAACTAGGATGTCTAGAAATATTTGCTACCATGACCTGAGAAAATCGATCACATACATGATTAACGGAAGGATAAACTCGATCCGAACAATAGGTTCTGTATCGCTCGCAGATAATTCGAACCTCCTCGTTGTATGTTGCAATATCAGATGTACGACAGAAGTATCTGCAAAGTAGGGAATGAAAACCGACCAACCACTTTCCACGTATGCGGCAGACACCAAATTCAACTTTTCAGCAACCAATCTTTAACACCTATAATGATTCAGGAATCGTGAACACTGCTCATTCAATGTCGTCACAGGTTCGGCGTCTTTTTCAAGATCAGACAATGGGACGTCGAATGGTTCCAGCTGAACATCGACACCTGGAAGATATCCATTGCGTTTCCGTCGAACTAAGAGAATATGATAGTTCCATGGGGCATAACTCAGCTTCATATCCAAAAAGCCTTTCGCCCAAATAAAATACCATTCAATTGAATGAGATACAAGGTTCTATTCCATATAATTCCCTGCCATGACTTATATTTGGTTTGAATAAGTGAGGAACAAGTCGTTGCATCATTTATTTGGTGGGACTGGTAAAAACTATCACGACTCATTAGCAAAAAAAAAACATACCCGGCAACTCTTGAGTAATAACACTAGGCGTTAATAAGGACATAAATAGTAATGAACATTCGATTGACATAGTAAATTCAAAGCAACAATCTGAAACTAAAAGAATAAAAGAAAAACAAATAGAATAGCTGATGTAGATGAGACCGATATTAAGAAAAAAGCATTCGAGGTAGAAAGAAAAACAGGAAAAGAAAGTGTTACATAGAAAGTGAAATGGACGCGCAGATTCATCCGATAAAGAATGGACAGACAATGAGCGAACACGCGTTGATATTATATGCCGCAACACCTGATTAGGAGAGCCAATAGAAATTTAGAGATATAAAGAAGCAGCAAACACAATATCTCTCTTGATTCGAAGGCGAGCATCTTCAAATTTCTCTTCGAGTTCCGGATTCTGCATCGCCTTCGCCGCATTTACCATCTCCCTAAGAACCTCTTCTAGTCGACGAAGACATCGAATGATCGACCCTAAAGAAAAAACAACCAAAGTCTTTGAATCATACGCACTTTAAATAATTAGTAGTATTTACTAAACCGATTTCAGCTCCTAACAATAATAGGTCAATCGCACTACATCGGTTTGCAATTAAGAAACGCCTGTTTGATGGACCGACCAATATGTCTTAGAACAGCGGTTCAATTCATCATGGATAACAACTGAATGTAGTCCGGTCGCAGCGGGATGGCTGGCCACGAGCGGCACATTATAGAGAGGTTAACTGATAGATCGGCGCTCACAACACAGCGCAGCCTTGAGTCAGCCGAAACTAGTTATTGAGGATGGTCTACTGGTACTAGCTGTTCAATATTTCTCATGATTAAATATCGAGACCAAAGGTGTTTACCTTCAAAAATATCAGAATTCTTTATGATCTCTCCAAATGAGGCGCCATTGACCCATTGGTAGACAACGTCCATCATTCCTGGTTTAAAGGATTCAACATATTTGTCTTCAATGATATCAAGTTTACACTCAACAGACAACTTGGCAATCCGTCGAGCGTACTCCTAAAAAGACAGTTTTTACAAAAGTTGTTTCCTTGTTCGATATTTTAGTATAGAACTGTTGAAAACAATTAGGGATTCAAATGATACAAATAATAGAATGCGACCTGTAGTGGTGAGCAAATTACACCGAAAACACAGCCATTAATCTAACTTTTCAGACAATTTGGCACCCTGTAGAGTTCCGTACGGTAGC
This sequence comes from Angiostrongylus cantonensis, assembly GCA_009735665.1. Classification (NCBI taxonomy): domain Eukaryota; kingdom Metazoa; phylum Nematoda; class Chromadorea; order Rhabditida; family Metastrongylidae; genus Angiostrongylus; species Angiostrongylus cantonensis. Next base: position 120,882 of record MQTX01000178.1, on the reverse strand, counting down.
CGAGCATGGATATATGTACGGTATCGCGAGTCAGTGAAAAAAGAAAACCGTCCGTGCAGAAATGAAGTAGTTCGCAGCCAGAACATTTTCGTTTAAAATGTGACTGGCGTGGGGCTACACCAGATGAAAACTTAAAAAGAACTCCGCCAGTAGTACGGTAGCACAATTCGAAGAAGACCACATAAATCTTGGTGTGAAAAATACACTCACATGAAGTTTTCGAAGACAATCGGAGAGCTCCTCGGCTAATTTAGGAGTTTTTGCGTTTTCCTAAACGACTAGTGCATTCATACGAGCACCCCTATAGTAAAACGTTAAAGAAATTGTTCACAAAGTGAAAAAAAGGAAAAGAAGCCTAATGAAGAACTGCGCTCATATTCTAAATGATGAAAAAAATTTACCACAAACCTGAAACACAAAACAAGATAGAAGAGCGGCGATTTGAGCAGATGTAAGGTCTGTGAATACGCCTCCGTAAAGCATTTCAGTCAACATCAACTCATCGGAAGCGGAGAGCTCACAGGCACAACGCCCCTCAAAGTTTTAAGATAAGGATATATACAGGAGTTCTAGATATTTCATAACTTTCGCAAGCCTATGGAGTGACAAAGAACAATTTCTTGAAATTTGCTTACACAAACAAAGATATCTCCTCAATGACTTGTTTCCTCACCGTGATCGCATAAGTGTCCAATGTAAGTGTAAAACTAAACTACATAGTAGTGAAGGTAGATGAAGGTTAATTGCTCTTCGTAATATTCTCTTGGGAAATTGATGCTTAACTATTTGGTTACCATCTTTAAGAGTGCTACGCGCTTCAGCACGTTCTTCGCTCTTTCTTTCTCGTGCAGATGTCACCAGTGGTGCGTAATTGGTTCGCAGATTCTTTGAGAGGTCCGAATGCAGCTTACGATACACATCTTACGTATAACTTCTCTTTCATGGCATTCTCCATGTTTGTTGAACATCCAAGGTACAAGTACAAGGTGGTCTCTGTAATCGATTCAGGTCGATTTCTTCGCATTCACCTTGGGTTCTTCATGAACTGGGTCTTCGCCCTATTCATGCTTACAAACGACTGGTAAACTTCTTGGTCGACGAGAGCTGATGACGAAAAGTACGATCGACTCAATCGACATCACGTCAGCGCTATGAAAGCTGAGAGTTTGAAGGTCACGAAAGGACGCCTGTCTCCAGAAACACTCGAGCTGATACGCCAGAGTGGAATCATACGAGCTGCAGGCAACGGCCAGGTAACGTCCGAACTTGGAAAATAATGTAGACAAGCCACAAAAGAAGAGAGAAGAGTAAGTAATAATGGTCGAAGCTGCCGAGGCCGGGAAAAGCATTCGCAAAGCCCACCGAAGCTTCGCCAATTACAAGACCAAGATGAACGCACTCCAACACCCAGACGGAACAGCTACAGCGTCCAGAAAAGCAATGGAGAAAATCATTCATGAATGCTACTAAGATTTCTTCGATAGCCACGTCCACCTTTCGACATATGAAATAAAAGAGTAAGGATATTTTGTACCACCAGTTCTCCCTTCCGAAATCCGACATGCCATTTAGTCGGTGAAAAATCGAGCGCAGTACGCCCGGACAGGATGAGGACAGAACACCTGAAGAACCTTCCGCCAGTCCTCGTAAATACACTGGCTCGGCTTTTCACACGTCACCAGTCTGAATGCAAGGTTCCTACTCAGTGGAAGACCAGCTAGACCGTGTTATTGTTTAAGAAGGGTGGCTTACGCGATATCGGCAACTATCGCCCAATCTGCTTGCTGTCTGTCGCCTATAAACTTCTCACACGAGTCATCCTAAACAGCATTAACAGAACATTGGGCGAAGGAAAGCCATGTGAGCAAGCAGGGTTTCGAAAAGGATTTAGTACAATGAATCACATCCACACAATAACAAAGCTCATTGAAATATCGCGAGAGTACAAAAGACTCCTCTGTCTCACTTTCATCGATTTAAAGAAGGCCTTTGACTCAATTGAGATAGAAGGAGTTGTAGAAATCCTTGATAGTCAAGAACTCCCTACTCAGTACATAAAAACTGTTCGTGAACACAAAAATTTCACAACCAAGATAATACCATTCCACAAAGATGTTGACGTTCGATGCCAAAGGTGGAGTAAGGCAAGGCGATACCATCTCGGCAAAATTATTTACCACCACGCTCGAGAACGTCAGTGTACACTGGAATGGAATAATATGGAGGTAAAAATCGATGGTGGCCAATTACACCATCTTCGCTTTGCTGATGACATAGACCTTATAACATCAAGCATTAGCTAAGCGGAACGCATGGTTGCCGACTTCGATAAAGCCGGTGGAAAGGTTGTTCTTCGACGAAATCTCACATAAACGATGTTCATGAGGAACGGAATGGTTTCGTATGCCTCATTCACGCTCAACGGAACGAATATCCCCGAATGCTCCAGTTATGGCTATCTAATTGGGAGGAATCAACATGATCAACGACTTAATTCCAGAGTTGAGCAAAATAAAACGAGCGGCTTGGGGAGCTTTTAAGTGCATCAAGAATGTAGTGAAGAGAACAAAGAACACCCAACTCCGTGCCCACCTTTTCGACTCAACGGTACTTCCTCTCTAAACATATGCGTCAGAAATCTGGTCGCTGCGTAAGCAGGATGAAAGATCAGCGTTATCGAACGCTCAGTCGAAAGGACGATGCTAGGAGTATCCCGTTTCGCACAAGTAAGGGATGGGATCCGAAGCTCCGATCTACGTCAACGATCGAAAATCAAAGATGCCGTTCTATACGCCAAACAGTCGAAGATAAGGTGGGCCGGACACGTAATGCGTATGAATGATAACCGATGGACAAGGGCTGTTAGTGACTGGATTCCTCGGGATGTCAAACGTATTGAAGGAATACCACCGACCCGATAGTCAGAGTTCCTCACGAAAAGCCTAGAAGAAAGGTATGATGCTCAACGAGTTCCTAGAGCGAGCAGAACCCACTAGGCTACTCTTGCACGCGATTGGGAAAAATGGAAGATTTACTGTCGCCCGGTCGAGTCACTCAACGGTCAACGGAAGCACAGGTGATGCAGGTGATCTCCACTGCTACTGAGTTTCTCGAAAAGAGAAGGAAACTGCACTTTTGTCCTTCTGCAACACACCTAACATGACTGATAGTACATGCCAGCTGTCGAAGAACTTTGCTAAGGTCTTCTCGGTGTAGGTAGAAAAAGCTGTAGGAAGCAGTTTAAAAACAATTACTTTGAAGGAGTGTCGTCGAGACCTGTGCGATTATAGTGACCCATTGTGAGTACTGATAAACGATGATAGGACTACCACCATCCTTCTCCATGATGTGCACTTGATGGTGGGACAGTTCTACGATCATGAATTTGTTCACTATGAAAGAGCGTTTGACGTCTGAACCAATGCAGTTCTTATCATGACGACCAACAGCATCCATAGTAACTCGCAATTCCAGAAACCCCATCCTAATCGGTAGACGTGGGATTCTTCCAATGGAGAGTACCATAACGTTTGCCTAACCGATGTCGCTACTGCCCCAAAATTCTACAGGGGATCAGACCACCATCTCCTTCGCGCAAGACTCAATTTCTCGCGGAAAGAAGAAAAAGCCGCTAAATTTAAAAACTGAAGTCCCAGAACCACCGTAAACTGGGCCTTACTCAATTCATTAGTCGGCTGTTGGAAAGATGTCGTTGTCGATAACAGACTTCTTCTTCTTCATAGTTTGACGTCGGCGCGTAAACTACGAAGATTGTCAAAGCCGGTATTGATCCACATCATTTTAACGTCCGATTCGGGTTGTAAGCTGTCCGAATGAATCGATGCTTATGGACAAACTCGTGTTGACGAAAACGCCGACACCGCCTACTCCTCTACTGTCGCACGTTCCGAGGAACAGCTCCTTTCCGGTGTCATAGATGCCGTTCAATGGGTGGCATCTTCTTGTCTCAGCCAGGTCGATGACGTCGTACCCTATCATTCTTGCTTGCGTGAGCAAGTCTTTTATCGAGGACTCGGATGCAAGCGTACGTGCATTGCAGGTACAGATAATCACCATAGTTCTTCGTGATCTAGGCAGGTTCCATTCGCCGTGAGATTTTAGCAGTCTCTCCGTACTCGTCCTACCCAACGCTGCGAAATTGGGGAAAAAGAATCAATGAGGCCCGTTTTTTTTTACTGTGTTTAGCATTCTGATAACCACGTATAGCTTGCTGGGCTCTGAACGTGGGGCAGGGTATACTCACGGCTCGCTTGCCAGGCTCTTACAGAGTGGACGTGGAGCTCATTTGTTGGAGGCGACTCCTAACCGTTTCCCATATATTTCTCTCTCACTTGATTGCTGGCTTTTTTCCTAATTGACTCGTAGAATACAATCCGCATGCAGAACAAGAACAATCACTATGGCAAACAACAGGCGTGCTTTTGTCCTCTTCCAATAAATCCTGGGCAACTCGAGATTGATAGTATGTCATCGCTTGTCGCCGCCACACCTAACGCCATAGACAGGGACGTGTATACGTGCGGAATTCGGAATAAAAGATTGTATCGTTGCTAGCTGCTAGCTGAGCTGCATTTGGTTCCATGGAGTCCCAATGCCAACCTAGCCGTAACCTTCCTTGAGTTGTCATCACAGACAGACATCAGGATCAGAGGGAGATTTGAAATCATGCGACTAATTTGATACTAAGATACTGTCTTCACAATACTACTAATACAAGTCACTCAATACTGGGAATCAGTGTGACATGCAACGGCGTTTCCGGATGGAAGTCTTGAACTCGTTATCAACTTGGGAAGTTCTTTTTTGGAGATAAAGTGTCCGTTGAAAGATGTAATAAATCATTAGGAGAAAAAACAAATATTTCCGCCCTTTAACCTAGCAAATAACAAATTAATTTCATGGATTTCTAACGCTCAAGGATCCAACTAGTCGGTAGATGACAAACAACTCTCCAATAGACAACGGCCAACCTATTGTGAATGGCAGAGGGTGGCTTTTAGGGATAAAACAGAAAAATAGTTTGCTTAACAACAGGAATATGGAAAATGTGCTGGAAAATGCAGGTTTATTAACACAATCACCATTAGCTCCGATTTTTTGAGGCGACAAAGTGGGACAACGCGTAGTTTTCGGATGATATTGACCTTCAGTCTTTTCGGCAATAAACAACAATATCTCGAGAAACAGAAGACTTCAGGGATTGGTAGAATGACAAGATTGTAAAAGAGACTATGTTCTACCATTCCATGGATATGAATGCTATATATATCCGTTACAATGTCTCATTAGAAATAACACTTCTAGAGGTCAAGCCATCGCGAATGGCTTAATGAAAAAAATCTCTTTACATCAAGGAATGTATTGATTTCTGGCAAATCTATGCAATAACGAGAGAACCCAAATATAAGTTCACTGAGCTTCAAAACAAACACACTGAGGACTAATACGAGTTTAACACATTAAAGACCACTCGATTAATTGGGCACGTGCGGCCGAATCAAGTAGTACATACTTCATATGTATTTTTCAGCTGACAGTGCACTTTATTAATTGAAGCAAAAACATAGAAACATAAGCGTTTTAAAAACAATATTTTGGTCCAGAATTCCATCATAGTAAAGGACGGAATGGTATCCCCGATGCACCATTGATTTTCATCGCTGCTGCAGCCAAATTAGATCTTTACCAACATTTTATAAAATTTACCAAAAATGTCTTTAATGCACGTATTCAATTAATGAGATCAACCTTTTCACAATCGCGGTCAATTTTGCGTGCAAAGTCCACTGCAGCTAGTTTGACCAAAGCGCGATAAAAATGAGCGTCGAAATCAAGATGCACGGTCCGCGACAACTGTGAAAAAGCAAGGTGCGGTTTCTTGAGTTTATTGCTCCATAATTCGGTCCACTCACATACTTTACGCATCACTCCAGCTTCTAAACAACCCGCTATGCCACTATGTGTATGATCCCGTGTTCCCATACCATAACTAACTTTTGTGCATGATGAGAAAAAAGGTTCATTGTCCACACAGGGTGTCATTAGATTTCCTCAGTTTTGTACGACAAATGAAGTGTACTTCTGTGTGTTTTTTCACATCCACGAAATCCATCCCACCGTCCGGAAACAGAACTGCGCAAGTATGGCAGTGCATCGAGATCACCTATCTCGGGCATAGCCTCAGCTTCAACAATTCATAGGCGATGATAAGGTGCCTTCTTACGTTTGTTAAGTCCCAATCCTTAAAGTACTAGGATATTCGAAGAATAATGATCGATTTACAATTCTATCTTTTGTCTATGCTTTAGGAATGCTTCTTTTTCAAATGCTGTATTATCATATAATAGTGAACGCCTGTTTTATGTAGCTTCGTTTGTATAATTAAAATTTAATACAAATCGTTTTTTTGGCAAAATTTGAAGATTAGAATTCCAGACGTCAAAATAGCAGTACCGACGAATAACGAACGACTAACGAATAACTAACTGACGACGAACAACGAATAGACTTCCACGAATTCAAACTCGTCGTCTTGAACGACCGTGGACGGCTTGAAACATTAGTAAGATATGGGTGGAACAAACGTGGTGTTAACGAATTCACATAGCGACGTTCGTTTATAAATTTCGTCATGACGAATTCGACGATGAAGATGAGGGGAGTCGCAGACTTCCCTCCGCGACAATGAATTCAAGGTCTTGGTGGAAGCATGCAGATTTATAAGTATTCGAAAGTTTGCAAAAGAACTCGTTATATACACCTCATGTTTCACAGAGTCTAAAGAAAATTTGAAAATCAAACAAAATCAGGAAATAGACGCCATGCGAAAGACATTAAGATCGCCGTGTATGAGCATTGTCGGATCTCTCTGCACATCAAGAACGTTTTTTGACCATACCGTAACGTCCTACGAAAAGTAGATCCATTCCGACAACTGGAGACGATCAGCTTAGTGTTCGAATCACAATTAAGCTTCGCAGCACTTCCAAAAGCCGAACTTGCACCGAAAGAGGGTGATGCTGACCATTTGATGGTCTGCTGCTGTTTTCATCCATCTTGGATACTTGGACGGCCCGTCTTCACTAGTTGCCTGGGCCCCAACATAATCTCCATTTTTCGGAGTCTTGCTGGTTTAACTATTCTGTTCCCGTGGAATCCCGAGGTCAGCCTGGCCAAAGTCTGCCCCAGGTCGTCACTACGACAGGCAGTCGCAGTCCTTGTGGATCAGAGGGAGATTTGCCGCATGCGACTAATTTGGTACCAGGAAAATCCACTGTAATTTTCGCAACTACCGCCTACCGAGTAACACTTCATCAAGCATCTTGACAGCGTCCTGTGCACGAAATGCTTCAGCAAAAAGCTAGGCTGAAACTGCACTCAACGGCTTCCTCGCCTGCAGAGCCCTAGAGTTCAATGTAATCGAGACGTATAAATTTGTTCCCCGTTGGCAAATCAACATTTGTAGATTTTCATCGTTCTTGTCCTGATTAAAAAAAGTTCATTATGAGTTGAGATTAAAAAAGTTCATTATGAGTTGGGAAGGGCGCGTATGGCGCAGTGGTTGGAGGCGCCACTGCGGCGCGCACGTGAAATGCGCCCATGGCCCACCAAGCCTTCCATCCCTCCGGGGTCGGCAAATTGGTACCAGACTTGTCTGGAAGGATAACAGCACTGGCTCGATATATCGGCAGACTACCGTGAGTCATTGTAAAGGCCAGATATGCGTTCAATAATCTCCAACGATACTTAATGAAGTCGAATGCATGGCGCATCCCTCAGGGATTGATCAACGCCGAGAGCTTTATCCTTTTATTTATGAGATGGGCTATTCTTGAGATGCGTGTGGAAATCGTGTAATAATTTCCGAACAACCTAGTACTTTAGTTTAAAAACCAGCACAGTCGTCACTACTAAGAACGAATTCTGATAAAGGATACATGAATACCGATAAGTCACTGTTCCACACACCTTGTCAGTTATAATGTCGGATTTGTCAGCATATTCAAGGCGGCGGAGAAGTCTTTTTCTATGACCCAGTTCCTCCAGTTGCAGGACTGACTGTGCTTTTCGCAACTCCTCACAGAGAGCCTTATATTCCTGTTTTGCTTGATCCTGAAAGCAAAATCACGTGACAAGCCATTTCTGTAGCCAATACATAACCACGGAAATGTTCTATATTAACATCTAATGTTTGACCTTACACAATCGCAAGGATTGTGGAACGAATTTGCAGCAAACCTTAGAAAGCCACTGCGTCTTGATATCGTTAAAATTCTTCATTTTCCGCAACGGATGCTCTTTACTACGTTCATCCAATTCAGCGACTTTTTCAACAGCATGAATGAGTGACGGATCGGAGATACGCATGTCTTTGATGGGATCCAGAAGAGGGATATTATTGTGAAATCGCGATTTCAAACTCTAAAAAGTATAAAATTACGTCAGTATAATGTGGAAATAAAGGAAACAAGCATAAAACTGAAGAATTAGAAACGAAAAAAAGTTTCGAAACACCTTAACCATCTGCTGGACAACACTTTTGGAGTGATCTGAATCCAGTTTTGGTGGAAGCTTTAGTCGAAGGGAACTGATTTCATCGACACAATCCAAAGTTAGCGATACGAGATCAAACGACGTCTAAATAGATTTTAAACGATGAAAATCCAAAAAAAGAAGGAAATATGTGGTGAGGTTTGTAAAGATAACGCACTGGTGCCCCTTCAGTTGCTGGTTGAATTTGCGTTAAACTAAGAACGTCATTAATGCTGTCGTTTTTGTATTCCATAAACACCTGAAGAAAGTGATTAGAGGATCGGTTCGTAAAACGAGAAAGAAACAATTACTTCGAGGATGTACACCATCTGCGTGCTGTCGTCTATGTCAATTTTCTTATGGAAGTTCACAAAGACGGCCCAACCAAAATCTCGGTTACCAACAACTATCTGTAAAAGTAGAACAGATTCACAAACTATCAGCAGCATTCACTCATGTGTTATCTGGGTATATAAAGGGATGAAACCATACATGAAGCATTCTACCAACATGGAGGAAAGGCACAAGATATTTTGGCATGTGCATTGTTTTCTTGATTGTTTTCCGGAGGTTTGCAATCTGCAGGTATAAATCGTACAGATGAAAAAAGACTAGTTAAAAAAAATAAGTTAAAATGGTACAGGTGGGTCCACAACTATAAGAGTCTCGATGAGACTAGTAACAAACACTACCTGCTTCTCCATATCGAAGAACGCTGTTACATCGCGTTCATGCTCTACACGCATATTGTCCACTTCGTACAATTTTTCATTCACTTCTAGACAACAGTAATAAATCTTTGCAATTCATTCATTTTAATGTTAACTTTTTATTTGATGCCTAGTATTATTTTTCACGGAATGGTACGGTGTAAAATGCAACCACTATAATGTTGAGATATTTGCAAAACTTGTACCCCAGACCAGATCGAATTGCGATTTCCCAGCGTAAGCTTAACTACGCTTATCATGGAGTTGCTCTCCCTAAATTATTCCCGTTGACGGATAACTGTTGATCGCTGCGGTAGGTAAAAAAAAAACTAGCCAAGAGAAACGCAAGCCAAGGGCCTCAGTGGTGCCGTGCGTACCACGTGAGATCCGGAAAGGGTTGTCGCGGAAAGATCGGGTCTGGGTCCAAGTTTTGCAAATATCTCAGCATCATAATGGCTGCTTTTCATTCATTTCATTTTTTGAACCTAAAGCCAGAAAACCTTAGTAGTATATGACGCAGCGGTATACGCCAGGTACACTGACTGATAATTGAAATTGAGTTCACGTTGGGTGAAAGACTGGAATCACGGTTTAACATAATACTTTGTTCTTAACGTAGGTGGAAATTCTTTAGAGTTAATACGTTTATATCAAAACATTAGGCACTTTCATTTAAATCGCAAAGAGCGAATACTTAAAATTGCATCTTCGTATGCGTGATGCTTCAAGCAGGGTTAACTACTACCAATGTAAGCTAACTATAGCTAACCTTAACTAAGTAGTCAGAATTGTAATGAAAAAAAAAACCTGGCAAAGTTGTATAAATAGAGTGGAGAATTAAGAAACAATCAAATAATCAACAGACTTCGTTGTAGCTCTGGAATAGCGTCAAAGTTCTGAAATTGATAGAAAGACCGCTCCAACATAAACTCTGGATTGACTCCTTCCACTCGAAGTAAGTTCAACACCATATTATATGTGAGACGAAATTGTGAATTGAGTGGATCAGTCGCTCCCTGTAAAAATCAAGATTTAAAAAATATTTCAAAAACTGACTTTCGTTTAACCTCAATACTACTAATGAACATGTATTTTATTGGTAAGATAAGATGAGGTTGATACAGAAATTTATCCAGGTAACGTTTCGGCGGCATCACCCTCATCAGAGCCGCATTCATCCGAGTGGACTGTTCAGATTCGTTCTCCCAATGCGGGTCTCCGTGATTGCATCAAGTCGAATTCAGTGGACACCGCTCGAATAGAGAACCTCACTGGGCGTGCTCTTTTGTACAGGACGGTTGCCTTTGATAAAGGATAACAGATAAAACTCGGCGTTGAGCAATCCCTGAGGTATGCGCCAAACATTCGATTTCGTCAAGCATGGTTAGAGGTGGACCAACGCATATCTGACCTATACAATGACTCAGGCTAGCGCATCGATGTGTCGAGTCAGTGCTGCTACCATCCCAGACAAGTCTGATACTAAACAATTCACCGACCCCAGAGGGATGGAATGCTTGGTGAGCCTTGTGCACGGGATCGATTTCATGTGTATTGCAGGACGCCTCCAACCACTGTTCTACACGTGCCCTTCCCATTGTTGCTGACAGTGAGAAAAATACACTAGCCAAATAAATTTCCTTTTCTTACCTCGTCATGGCTCATCAACGAAAGACACCGGCTATTGTAGGATGGATTTTCCAAAAAAAAAAACACGTTGTTATCAACGGATAAACTACATCAAAAACAATGATGCTGTATCAAACAGCACTGCCGAGTGAGGTTCCACATTCGAGCGATGCTCCATCGGAGTCAACTCGGTGCGATTACGAAGACCCACATCGGAGGAAGGAAGAACTATGGACAATCCGGCTCTAAGAAAGTCAATAGAGCGGAAAGGTCAGTCGAATAAATTTCTTTATCAATCACGTGTTAGGTTATCAACGAAAGAATACTTAAGAAATGTTTGCCGTACGTGCGAAGCAGAGTAAACTGTAATGCAAGTGTTAAAGTATTTGCATATAAAATAAAAATTATACAGAATTGCATTGAATGCCTAAAGAAGTTCGAGCGATAAACATTGCGCAATTTAAAGGAAACCGCCAAATAGGATGTATGACACGGACATCAAACTGAGAGATTAGGAATGCAATGACAACTGACCTTTATAATTTGTTTAGCGTCGTCACTACTCATTTTGTGATCGATCATCAGAATTACCATACCACGATCATCTTTTCCTCGTCGACCAGCTCGTCCGGACATTTGGATATATTCACCAGAAGTGATCCACCTATTGAACAAACATAAATAAGCTGTTTTACCCAACAAAAACCGACATGCGTTGGTATTTGTGGATGAGCGCTACAAACTGACAACACCACTTAAATTTTGATAAAGACAACTACGCTCATAATCCGCTCATACTTTATTGATATTGACACAACACTACAGTTTGCAGTTTTTTACTCTCGGCGTTGATCAATCTCTTAGCAATGCGCCCTATTCGACTTCATTAAGCATCGTTTGAAGGAGATTGAATGCATATCTGGCCTTTACAATGACAAACGGTGGCCTACCGATGTATCGAGCCAGCGCTGCTTTTCTCCCAGAGAAGTCTGCTCCCAATTTTCCGACCCCAAAGGGATGGAAGGCTTGGTGGGCTCAGGGTGCGAGGATCGATTCCACATGTGTTTGCAGACCACCTCCGGCCACTCCGCTACACGCGCCCATGTCGACCCCATTTTTTTTCTACGGTAATAACAAGATTCTACTATGGAGCTCGTGAAATGCATTTTATATAAAAATCTTTGTTTGTGGTGGATTTTATTTCGAACATCAAAGCGACTAGAGTCGGGATTTCGTGAAGCAGGACACAGTTATACAATACCAAGTAATCTCGATGTTAACGCCTAAAGCGCTCGAGTGAAAAAAATTTAGAATCTAAAATTTCAGCTCTGGGTTTTCCTCTAACTTAAGTTTCAACTGCACTTCAAATTAAAAGATGGTTAAACCTGAGTTCAATGCGGATTTGTGCTTCCCAGATCAATCCCGCTGACGGATGATTGCTGATGGCAGCGTTAGGTAGAAAACTAGCCGAGAGAAACGCAAAGCAAGGGTCTCAGTGGTGCAATTTATAATATGTGAGCTCCCGGAAAGGGTAATCGTAGTTCGATCTGTCCCGGGTCCAAATTTTGCGAATATCTCAGCATTATTGCAGAAATGGAGAATTGGAAAACTGTTCAAATACCTGTTATTAACTCCGTCGAATTTACGGGCTGACGTGAACAGAACTGTCCTCGCTGGCATGTTCAAGCCCATAGAGAACGTCTCAGTGGCAAACAAAGTCTGCATGGAACGTGAGGAAGATATTCTATTAGAATAAGAAAAAAGAAACAACGCATCACAAGTTTATCAGAGTTCAGAATAATTTTAAGACCAACCTTCAAAAGACCTTCTCCAAACAATATCTCTACAGTTTCTTTGAGAATTGGCATTAATCCTGAGTGATGAACACCAATGCCACGCAATAATAGAGGAAGTATCTTGAAATTAAAATGGCATTAAGCACATCAACGAAGGAAGAAAGATCCCAGAAAAAGGCGTGAGAGGAGCAAGGCAAAAACCCAGTACCTGTCCTATTTGAGGAATGTTCTTATCGTCATCTTTTAGAAGGCTGACAGCACTACCATAAATTTCGCGAACTAATTTCTTCTCTTCATCTAAATAAAAGTATGGATGTTTCTTTTCCGAATATCCAGATGACAGTAACGAAGCAGAGGCCTTTAAATTGTTTCAAGACATAAAAGTAGGCTATACATAGATCGATCTACGCAGAAAATTTAATAATGAAATGAACTGACCATCGTTAAAATCCATATTCTTGAGAGAAAGAGCATACGCCTCACACTCCTTCCTACTAAAGGAGAATATGATGCACGGCAACATCGAACGTTCTTTGATAGTTCGAATTATCTTCACTACGTTAGAATCGGCTAAAAAAATGTTTTATGAAGAGTTACATACAGAATCTGAAAAGATCAGTTCAACATTCATTTGTAATGAATCTGCATACACGGGTAAATGACAGGACCATCTTGTTAGAAGTGCACCCAAACTAAACATAGGAGCGATATCAAGACGTACTCTTCATTCCACCTTTACGACCTCTCTGAATACCTCCTTCCGCTTTGTCACCCAGCGCCTCTAATCCACTCATTGCTTCCGTGAACTTGTCCTCAAGAAATTGACCCTGAAGTGAACAATCATGGAGTTGCGTAGATATGTGTGAGATTAGATAAAATACCAATACTAGCCTGGATGTTGACAACTTCATATAGTCCTTCACCTCCCACAGGAAAGATGAGATGCTGAAGTGGAGTAGGTCGATAATCCGTGTAAACGACATGCACTGGCTGCCTATGCAGCCAACACACCCACTCTCAAAAAAGAAAAGTAGTGCCCAGACTTAATTTGTTTCTAGATAAAAGAAAACAAAGTTCGTGAAGGATAGTAGTCACTACGACACTCGTCTATTTGTCAAATATTTTCAGATTAAGCCGAAGAGATTTACTGTAATAAAGGCAGGACTTCGGTGGTCTAGTGTATAGCATGTAGACCTCGAGAAAAAGTAATCGTTGTTTTGAAGGACACCTGAGGTTCTGAATTTTGTTTACATCCCACCTTCATTGTGGTTCACATAGCATCCTGGCATCAAAAAATAATAGGCAGTAACTAAATAAGAGTGAACGTGAATTTCGACTTCAGCTCCAGCTTAACTGAGTTCAATGCAGATATGTGCTACCCAGATCATCCCCGCTGAGAAATCACTGCTGATGGCAACGTTACGCTAAGAAGAACTTGCTGAGACAAAAGCAAAGCAAGGTCCTTTGCGTTGCAGTGGATAAGGCGTGAGCCCCGGGAAAGGGCAATGGAGATTTCGAAGCCCAACTGAGGATCCGAGCATAGCTCATTCCTCAGCATCATTGCGGCTGCATTTTTAGATTAGATATTTGCAAAATGCGAGAATAAAAAGTTCTGCATACGTGCAAATTGCCGCGCGTTTGGAATGGTAGCCGACAGGAATGCATGATGAACGTTGTCTGGCAGGAGAATGATAGATTCCTCCCAAACAACTCCACGTTCTAAAATATGCAACTTTTCCTTGCGACTTTATAAAGGAATATGAATAACCGCGAAAAGAGCAACAAGGAAAAGCCAACCTTTGTCTCTCATATAATGGATTTCATCGAAGATCACCCAACCCACTTCTCTCATCACTTCAGAGCCTTTGTACAGCATAGACCGAAGGATCTCAGTTGTCATGACAATGCAGGATGCTTCAGCATTCAGAGTTACGTCACCTGTTAGTGTTACAATCACGACTATCAGAGTAATGACAAAACTGCAAAAACCGAGTGATCGTATTAGAAACGTCTATGGTCTACGTTTGCTAAAGCTCTAAAAAAAAACAATCAGGTGCTGTCGAAAATATTACAAAGGGCTATAGTACAAAGAACTCTCAAGTAATTCAAATTATTGTTTCAATTCAGGAATCACGCAGAGGTGATAGGTGTCGTATCTGCTCTGAAGACAGCTAATTGTACCAGCAATTGGGAATGGATAACTCGAAAACAACTGCTAATAATTTCTTCAAGAACAGAAAACCACAGTGTTATAGCAAAAAACCATAAATATTCCTTCATAATATAAAGTAGGGGCACGTGGGCGACAATGGTCGAAGGCGCCCTGCAATACATATGGAATCGATTCTCGCACCCGTAGCACACCAAGTCTTCCATCCCTCCGGGGTCCGCAAATTGGTATCAGATTTGCCTGGGAGGATAGCAGATCGAGACATCGGTAGGCCACCGCGAGTTATTGTAAAGTCCAAATATGCATTCAACCCTCTCCAACGATGCTTAATGAAGTCGAATGCACGGCGCATCTCTAAGTGACTGGTCAACGCCGAGAGCTGTATCCTTTTTTTTTTTAGTATTCCGTTATCTTTAGAAACTATGCGACTACAAACATAGGTGCCTAGTTTGAGATGCCGTGGTGAACACTCAATGAGAATTAAATATAAAAACAACTGTAGTTTTACTGGCACATGGGAATTTTGTGCCTCAGTGAATCAGATCTACTCGAAAAAAAAATGACGCTCCTAAAACGGAAAAACAACAGTGTTGACTTCGAAAGAGCTCAGATTACGAAACCTGCATGATTTCAACTCACTAAAGTAGTCGACTTGATTCTACAGATAATGGAGGGGACTAAAACGCCGATGGAAAGCTCGAACAGAAAAAGGCAAAGCTTTTCCTTTACCCGTACATTCACACTCAACAATAAATTAGTACTCAACACGGATAGTAATTAGTAGTGATTAGTATCACTCAGTCAACAGCTGATCGCCCTGCTGATCAGAACAATGATAAGACTCAAAGATAATGGCATATATGGAAAAGCAAAGGATAAGAGATAAAACTCTCGGCGTTGCTATATCCTTAAGGGATGCGCAATGAGCTCGACTTCATTAGGCAACGTTGGAGGTGATTGACCGATGTATCGAGCCAGTGCTACTATCCTTCCAGACAAGTCTGGTACCACTTTGCCGAGCCAGAAAGGCTGGAGCTCCTGTGGGTGGTCCTGTGAGGAGGGTTCGATCCTATATATGTTGTATTGAAAAGCGCCACCGACCACAGCACTACAAGTATCTCTATATGGAAAGGCATATTGTATACCCTCTTAAGTTGGTTGTGTAGTCCTTAGCATGAATTTAAAGAGTAGTTATCCCATACCAAAACATGTCCCTCCCAAATGTTTACCGCATCATCGTGGCAAGATGTTCCTAGGTGTTAGACTGCGGTGTACAGCAGGGGGATTCGTCCTCCCGACAAGGCTTACCAAGCTGAGAAGGAGTACGGCGTTTCCATCAGAAAGTCTAGCTAAGAGTAAACCAATCCCAGGATCCACCACCGTCCTGGTATCAAAGCCACATGGTGGCAAATCTCCTCCTGATCCACAAGGGCTGCTACGGCCTATGGTGGTGAAGACCTAGGGCAGAGTTTGGCCAGGCTGACCTCGGGATTCTAGAGAGCCATAGTAGCTTAGTCAGCAAATCTCCGAAAAATGGTGATTATGCTAGAGCCCGCACAACCAGTGAGGACGGGCCATTCAAGTATCAAGTACCAAGTAAGTAAGTTGCCCCATAAGCTAACTGTATAGAATTTCCATTACATCAGTATATACAACCACATTCGGAATACAAATCACACATGGGAAAGCAAATTAAGTTGAACAACAAACCTGTCATAAGACCGACGTCTCCAAATTCCTCTTCCAATTCTCGGAACTTCTGGTTTGACAAGGCTTTGATTGGAGATGTATAGATCACTCTTTGCTTGTCTCGCAATGATTGGGCTATGGCATATCTATAAAAACTATGAGATTTCAACAAAACTATAACACATTTCTCCAATGTACAACAGAAACATGCTTACAAGGCAACAACAGTCTTTCCAGCAGAAGTATGAGCAGAAACAAGAACGGATTGATTATTCTCAATACAAGTGATTGCCTCTCGTTGAAACGCATCCAACTGGAAGGGATAGCTTTTCGCAGGAGCCACATCTCTGGTAACCAACGGCTCGAACGGCATGTCGGGAGGCAGTGCTACCTAGACACAGATAAAGCACTGACAATACTACGACTATTGGAAACAAGACGACAAAGACGTACTTCATGCGTACAATTCTCATTGTCTGTTTGAATAGTATGCACCGTAACTCTTCGTTCAAAGGTTCCTCGAATTTCTTCTGGGACCATTTCATCCTCTTTGAACTGGACAATAAAAATTACTTTGAGTTCTCAGAACTGCAAAATATTTGAAATGTATGATTATGATTTATATGAGGCGTATGGAGTCACCCGTTTAACGACCGGTTCTACGGAATCACCGCAATCACCATGCAACATTGAATTGAGGAGGGAAGCTGCCTGTCTTCGTGCTTCTTCCTGACGAGCTGCATCCAGCTGCAAACAACTTTTGGTACGATTGTACCGACAATGATCATGAGCACCACTAACGGTTACAACAATGCTGTAAATCTTGGAAGAATACCGTACAGATGACATCTTGTCAACTGTATGTGCCACCGGGACAGAAGAAATGCTGTCGCTTCCTACTGATTCAAAAGCTCCAAACAGATCGTCATCGTCCATAATATCTCTGAAAAATGAACGTAAGCACTGTTTACAAAGACACTACAAGGGCTACGTGGCACCAGCAAAGAATCTGGTGTGTCGAGAGATGCTCACATCGTTCATGAAATGTATAGCTATATAGGCTGCCGAGCGTATATCTGTCTACTTCGCAAATCAATCGGCAATACGCGCTTCAGACTTTTACAACTGTCTTTTAGGATACTCTCATCGATTTGACTTTGATGTTAATCGTCAATGATTTAGTGGTCAACATGGCTGAAATAAACGACGAAGAAGGAAAACCCGGAAAAGTGACCAGTGCTTTCACACCAACAGAACAAATACTAACAGAATCACTAACACTCTTTACCAATTAAGGCCACACTCTTAACGCACTTTAGCAGTCACACGAACAACAGTCTGGAACACAATTCGAAAATAGAATTCTCTTTAAGTACCTAGCGAGAATATGTGGTCTAGACTACAGTGCGATGTGTGTAGTTACGTCCCCCACAAAATGTCACGCGTATTTTTGACATTCCAAGGGTAAGGGGAGAGCGTGTGGCACAGTGGTTGGAGGCGCCACTGCGGCACGCACGTGGAATCGATTCCGGCGCCCATTGCCCACCAAGCCTTCTATCCCTCCAGGGTCGGCAAATTGGTACCAGACTCGTCTGGAAGGATGGCAGCACTGGCTCGATACATCGGTAGGCCACCGTGTGTCATTGTAAAGGCCAAATGGGCATTCAATCACCTCCAACGATACTTAATGAAGTCGAATGCATGGCGCATCCCTCAGGGATTGATCAACGCCGAGAGCTTTAAACTTTTAGGGCTTTATTTTTGACGTCGTCAGTGCTCCTCTGGTCACGTGAATATATCTGATGGGCGGTGATGTTGAACCTACGATGCATAAACTACGAATTAGATGATATTTTGAAGTGAGGCTGCGGTTGACTACATAATTTGTAACCCCACTCGGAGAGGGCGAACTAGGAAAACTCGAGGATTTTCAAATATTCAGCCTCAGCTGTCAACTCTTTGAAGGATCCTACTTTTATTGGAGTGCTTGATTTCCTCGCGGATCCATCTATTTCCCGTTTAGACTAATCACTTTGCGATTATGCTGGTCTCTCACTGCCCAGAGACGCCCGGAAGGACAGTGGTTCTGCTGAACTGGTTGTTTTGATAAAGATGACAGAGGCATAAACAAATGTCTCAACATTAGAAAGTTACTAGGATCCTCAAAAATTCGTTGAAATGATTTTTGTCGACCGTATTCCTCAAATCTACGGAAAGGAGCAAGCACCGCAACGGATAAGCTCGCATAGACTGTAGGGACTTAACGTCTTCATAAGTTTAAGTCGTTCGACTTCCTTATTTCTTCTTGTCAAGGTGGTCGTACGACAAAGTGAATCATATTCCTCTATTCCGATTTTTGAATTTTCTGAACAATAAGTATTTTCGTCCATCAAATCTTCTAGGCTCTTGCGATAGCAGCTACGCCGAACTTTAAGTCAAATAAGGATAACATTAATACTACACCTGCAACCAAGGCTGTCTTTAACTTAGTTACTCCAATCCATGGATGAAGGAAATGTCATAGCCCAACTGCAGAGTCCTCATGCAGTGGTTTACACAATTTGTTGTCGCGCATACGATTGTTCGTTTAAATAAAGACTCTCAAACATAAAGTCTGTGAATACTTTCCCTTACCTGCTCAACCTATTCCATTCCGAAATCTACTCTCTTAACTCCCATGGGGTAGCACTAGTCCTCTCTTCCAGCCAGTGGTATAGCGCCAATGTCTTTAACATAATCGCTATGAGTGGCCCGTGTAGATGTCGCAGTGGTCTTCGGAGGTGGCCGGTAAAGCATCTATAGGCAATTTTTTCTCCACTAACTTATTTTGGAGCACTGTTTTTCCCTGTACTTGTTGCAATCAACCGAGTGTGTATCCAGTGCAAATGCTGTGGCAGAGGCGCGTGTAGTGCAGTGGTCGGAGGTGCTCTGATATACAGACGGAATCGATCTCCGCGCACCATGCTCACCAAGCCTTCCATCCCTCCTTGCTCGGCAAATTGGTACCCGACTTGTCTGGGAGGATAGCTGTCCTCGTTTGATACGTCGGGAGGCCACCGCGAGTCACTGTACAAGCTAGATGTGCATCCAGTCACCTCAATCGATGCTCAATTCAGTTGGATGCATGGCGCCTCTCTCAGGAATTCATCAGCGCCGGGAGCTTTGTTTTTTTTTTTGCTTTTTTAACTTAGTTAAAAAACCTCTTTTTGGACTAGTTTATTTCGTATAAGAGGGACCGTTGCTGTTGAAGAGAGTGTGCAGCACAGAGAATTTGGCCAGTGAAGAGGCACAGACAGGCCACTATTCGTGCACTAAGCTTCGACACTTGGGGAGAGTTTTTCGCTAGGACTACAAGATAGATCTTCCAGGATACTTCTTCAGAGGGGGCAGGTGTTTTCAGAGTTCCCTTACGCATTCGTCAATACGTTTCAACGGAGATTGCCTTCATAGACAGCTATAAAGTCTTTTTACTACAACCATAACCAATATGTTGAAAATTGTCCTCAAAAACATTTAGTGTACACTCTGCAGTTTGTAATGTATATGTTTATACATGCATCAAATATAAACATAAAAGTGATCTATGAGAGCAAAGAAAAGAGACAAAGAAGGGTGATGAACGGTGAAAGCAGCAATAGCCATCCGTCATGAAAGACCGAGTACAGCATGCACAAAAGCGAACGCATAATATACAATGCATATCCGATATCCACGGATCTACCTCATATGAAGGGATCTCGAGCCGACTAGTCGCGATGCTACGTGGCGAGTCCCCAGGTGGCGGATACGGGGTTAACCGCGGACCAAAAGCGACCTTTGCTTCCCTGAGACGCAGGTGGATCCAGGGGATACCCTCCCTGTTTCTGCTGCGCCGATTTGGCACATACTTTCTGTATTTGCTAGGCGTATTCATGCATGCGTGTGTGGGTGCGTTCTCGCTTTATGCGGATTGTATTCTACGAGTCAATTCAGCCAAAAGTCTGCAATCAAGTGACAGGGAAGTATATGGGAGGCGGTTAGGAGCCGGCTCCAACAAGTAAGCTCCATGTCCACTCTGGGAGAGACTGGCAAGCAACCCGTGAGTATACCCTGCCCCACGTTCAGACCCCAGCAAGCTATACGTGGTTATCAGAATGCTAAACACAGTAAAAAAAAAACGCGCCTCATTTCCCTGACCCAGAAAGAGCCCCCAATATCGCTGCGCTGGGTAGGACCAGTACAGGAGAGGCTGCTAAAATCTCAGGGCCAATGGAAGCTGCCTGGATCACGAGGAACTATGGTGACGATCTGTAGCTAAAATGCATGTACACTGCATCCGAGTCCTTGATAGAAGACTTGCTCATGCAAGCAAGAATGATGAGGTACGACGTCATCGGCCTGGCCGAGACGAGACTACGCCACCCATTCAACGCCGTCTATGCAGCTGGAAAAGAAATGTTCCTCGGAACATGCGACAGTAGAGGAGTAGGCGGTGTCGGAGTTTTCGTCAGCACGAGTTCGTCCATGAACATCGATTTATTCGAACAGCTTACAACCCGAATCGGACTTTAAAAAGATGTGGATCAATACCGGCTTTGACAATCTTCGTCGTTTACGCGCCAACATCAAACTATGACGAAAAAGAAGTCGAAGCGTACTATATGGAGTTGGAGAAGTTCTATAGAGAAGGCCATACATTCCTCAAGGTCATCATTAGAGATTTCAATGCCAGGATTGGACGAAGAAGAACGTCTGAGGAAGGTCACATTGAGACCCACAGATTAGAATGGAACGAAGAGGGTGAGCGGCTCTCTGAGTTTATCATTGCGATCAAGACCATCCATGGTAACTCGCAATTCCAGAAGCCCCACCCTGAAAATGCTGGACGTGTGAGTCTCTCAATGGAGAGTACCATAACTTAATAAACCACATCATAGTAAATAGAGTTTTGCCTAACCGATGTCGCTGTTGTCCCAAAATTCTATACGGGATCAGACCACCGTCTCCTTCGTGCAAGATTCTATTTCTCGCGGAAAGGAGAAAACTCCGATAAATTCATAAACCGAAGTCCCAGAACCACCAAAAACTGGGACTTATTCAACTCAATAGTCAGCTGTTGGAAGATGCCGTTGCCGATAACATCGACGAAGAATACGATCGGCTCATTGAACATCTTCACGTTAGCGCTATGAAAGCTGAGAGTTCGAAAGTCACCAAGACACGTCTGTATCCAGGAACTCTCGAGCTGATACGCCAGCGTGGAATCGCACAAGCTGCAGGCAACCGCGAACTAATGACCGAACTTGCGAAACAGTGCAGACAGGCGATAAAAAAAGATCTTAAAAAGAGAAGAGCAGCAGTAATGGTCGAAGCTGCAGAAGCTGGGAGAAGCATTCGCAAAGCCCGCCGAAGCTTCGCCATTTACAAGAGCAAGATCATTGCGCTCCGAAGCCCAGAGGGAACAATAACAGCGTCCAGAAAGGCAATGAAGAAAATCATTCATGGATACTACTCATATCTCTTCAATACTCACGACCACCTTCCTTCACATGAAATGAAGGAGGGTGAATATGTTGTGCCACTAATTCTCTCTTCAGAAATCTGACATGCCATTTCGTAGGCAAAAAATCGAACAGCACCATGTCCGGATGGGATAAGACCAAAACATCTGAGGATCCTTCCGCCAGTCCTCGTAAACACACTGGCTCGGTTCTTCACACGTTACCTGTCTGAATGCAAAGTCAGTGGAAGACCAGCAAGACCGTGTTGTTGTTCAAGAAGGGCGATCTACACGATATAGGCAACTACCGCACAATCTGCTTGCTGTCTGTCGTCTACAAACTTTTCACTCGAGTAAACAGGATTGACAGAACACTGGACGAAGGACAGCCATGTGAGCAAGCAAGGTTTCGGAAAGGATTTAGTACGATGGATAACATTCACACGATAACAAGACTCATTGAAGTGTCGCCATCGATTTAAAGAAGGCCTTTGACTCAATTGAGACACGAGCAGTCATGGAAGCCCTTAACAGTCAAGGAGTCCATACTCAGGACACAAGGATTCTTCATGAGCTGTAGAAAAATTTCACAACCAAGATATTACTACTCTACAACGATATTGACGTCGATTTCAAAACAGGAGTAAGGCAAGGCGATACCATCTCGGCAAAATTATTTGCCGCCACCCTCCAGAACGTCATGCGAACATTGGAGTGGGATAACATGGGAGCGAAAATCGATGGTCGACAGTAACATCACCTTCGCTTTGCTGATGATATCGTTCTTGTAACACCAGACATTAGCCAAGCGGAACGTATGCTTGCGGACTTTGATAAAGCGTGTGGAAAGATTGGTCTTCAACTAAATCTCAAGAAACCGATGTTCATGAAGAACGGATTGGTTTCGTTTGCCCCATTCACGCTCAACGGAACGAATATCTCTGAATGCTCTAGTTATGTCTATCTAGGTCGGGAAATCGATATGATGAGCGACTTAGCTCCAGAGCTGAGCAGAAGGAAACGGGCGGCTTGGGGAGCTTTCAAGTGCATCGAGGATGTAGTGAAGAGAACAAAGAACACCAAACTCCGTGCCCACCTTTTCGACTCAACGG
This sequence comes from Angiostrongylus cantonensis, assembly GCA_009735665.1. Lineage (NCBI taxonomy): Eukaryota > Metazoa > Nematoda > Chromadorea > Rhabditida > Metastrongylidae > Angiostrongylus > Angiostrongylus cantonensis. Next base: position 97,744 of record MQTX01000178.1, on the reverse strand, counting down.
TACTTCCTCTCTAAACGTATGCGTCAGAAATCTGGTCGCTGCGTAAGCAGGATGAAAGATCACTCAGCGTTGTCGATCGCGCAGTCGAAGGGACGATGCTAGGAGTATCCCGTTTCACACAAGTAAGGGATGGGATCCGAAGCTCCGACCTGCGTCAACGATCAAAAATGCCGTTCTATACACCAAACAGTCGTAGATAAGGTGGGTCGGACACGTAATGCGTATGAATGATAACCGATGGACAAGAGCCGTTACTGACTGGATTCCCCGGGATGTCAAACGTATTGAAGGAAGACCACCGACCCGATGGTCAGAGTTCTTCACGAAAAGCCTAGAAGAAAGATATGATGCTCGACGAGTCGCCAGAGCGAGCAGAACCCACTGGGCTACACTTGCACGCGACAGGGAAAAATGGAAGATTTATTGTCGCCCGGTCGAGTCACTCAACGGTCAACGGAAGCACAGGTGATGCAGGTGATCTCCACTGCTACTGAGTCGTCAAGCCAAAGCTCGCCGTTCTTGAACGGTGGTTGCTTTCGCCAACCACTGATTGCATCTACAATCGCCGCGGAAAACCATAGTGACATATTCAGTGGATATTTAGACGGTAGATTCCCGACACTAAGAGAGCTTGTGAGGTCAACAACTTCGCATAGTAGTGGGGGAGACTTTGCCTTATTCATCTGAAGGTAGGACTCGCTGTTATAGGACAAATATTACCACACTTCATCTGACAAACATCGCTGTCATAATCTGAAAGGGTTTTGCTACATACGTTGATCATATTTTGGTATTTCTTATAACTAGCCATTCCATACGATACAACCCATCATGACAATTTTAGATTAAAAAATAAGACTGTGAATTGCTGTTTAAGAATTGAACGCTGTGTTCCCTATATAAGTGTAATACTTGTTCTTTAGCAACTGCCAATAATCTTCGGTCGCTGGATGACCTATGAAGTCCATAATTTTACAGACCTGCCAAAAATGCTTTGTTTTGTCACTCTAAACAGAGATAATCACATTTTCTATGTGAGACCTTTATCTTAAGTCCATTAAAAATTAAAACTTTCGTAAAAAATTTAAGTTTCTATCGTGATAAAACGAGGAGATCCGTTTCTTGTTTGCAGAGGTTTCTAAATTCCAACATTTTTCTTTCCAATCTATAGAGTCCATTAGTTGCGATATGACAAAGTGGACAATTGGTCCAGTTGTCAGAAAAGAGCACAGCCTTATCTAGAAGGTTTTTTGGTTGTCAAAACGTATAGGTCTTGTTGAATCCAAACTGTGTGGAAAAATCGCTTCAGTTGTACACCAGTGTACATGTGGACGCTTCATCGCAAGCACATTCCGTCGACGATGTACGTCAGGATGGCGTTGTTACCTTCAAATCGACTTCTGTCCAACTCTTCTGAATCAGACATGAAGTTTACTCAGCCTAGAGTCTCTAAAAACGAGTCAGATCACCTGCTGCTAGTATTATGTAGACATTACCTGTAACAACATCCTGATATGAGAGCGCGACTTTACGTAACGAAGAAGATTGTAGCAGACAAGAAGGTATGGTGAAAATATAAGATGTCACTTCGCCGTTGTCCACTGTCCTTTATGCTACTCCTCGAAGGATATTCAGTTCTTTGCAAGCACCCACATCCAGTTTCCAATCGACCTTAGAATTAATCATTAGTTTGATAGTCTCTCTCCTTTCACATATATGCATATACATATGTATGTGTATATAAAGGATAAAAGGATAAAGCTCTCGGCGTTGATCAATCCCTGAGGGATGTGCCATGTGTTCGACTCTATTAAGTATCGTTGGAGGGGATTGAATGCATACCCGACCTATACAATGACTCGCGGTGGCCTTCCGATGTATTGAGCCAGTGCTACTATCCTCCCAGACAAGTCTGGTACCAATTTGCCGACCCCGGAGGTATGGAAGGCTTGGTGGGCTATGGGCGCACTTCACGAGCGCGCCGCAGTGGCGCCTCCAACCACTGCGCCACACGCGCCCTACGCCACACGCGTGTATCGTACATGGTTTCGTATATGGTATGTGTATATGCATGTATAAATTTATATACATATATATGTGCATATATATTAGTTGCTGATCCCTGATCTCGATGCGATAAGTGCGTGGGAACGAACCAACGACTGCGTGTGTACTGCAGGACGCGTCTAACCACTAAAAGACATTATCCCCTTTCGTGTGTATTTTGACATTACGATACCACTTATGAATCGGCTACAGCAATGCGTTCATACATGTTTATTTGTCCATTTACTTATTTGCAGCATAGGAGCTCTTAAAATGACCTACTGCTCCGACAAAACATGAAAATTTTTCACTAACGTCATGTTTCCATCAGTTTATAAATTTCCACTGAACATAGGTCCGGTAAAGAAACATTTTTGTGGATTGGAAAAGAAATCGTTAGAATCCATTCCGTAGAGAAAACGGCCGATGTTCCACGCTGTCGCTGCCTCTTTCCAGAAATAAAGCAGTTCCCATGACGTATGTTCTGCCAGCTGGATGCAGACGATGAACAACAGATTCGGCCCCGTTATTGATCGTGTCGAGAATCGTACTCGACGACTGACGTAGCTGTAGGAGCATGGCGGACTACGACGATTCGGACGACGTGAGTTGTTTCCTTTTCCAAACGACGCGTGGCGAGTGTGTGTGAAGGTAGCCGTCTTCCCGTTATGCACTAACTTGCTACTGATCCTCTAGTAGTCTGTTCAAGTACATTCGCTCGCAAACTCTTCACATTATGATAAAGCAATATAAACTCTTTATTGTAATGATATTATGTAAGTCTTATACGAGTCTTATTACGTACGAAGAAATCCTGCAGTGTTTTTGAACATAGATGTAGCTATTTTTGAAGAAAAAAAGAGAGATTCTGGAAATAATTACTGCAGTTGCTAGAAATCGCTACATTCAAAGAGTGTGTATTATCTGCATCCTCTATCAGATAGAGAATTCTCTATCTACCTAACAAACACGTTCTATAAGTCCATAAAGAACGCATTTGCCGCAATGCCCGCGTGCTTGACCCACATCTAAATCACACCCTTGCCATCGAGTACGCCACTGGACGCAGTATCCTGTAGCTATTAGACACACCGCCAGGCATGCTATTGGGTACGTCTCATTGCGTGGGGACTAGACCCCGTGACCCGAGCCTTGACCCTACGACCAACGCCACTCGTATCGACATAGCCACGCCCACCATCACCGTTATTTGGCTTCTGACAACGCTTTGGAGATCGCCGTAGCCACTCCATCATCATTTCCCTCCCGTTTAATCTTTTCTTATAAATCTTTCCTTTCCTTCATTTGCTTAGCTTGTGATGATATTAACTATAATCTTTAGCTCCTGCATTGCTAATACATCAATGTTGTATTGGTTGGCCAGTGGATCGAGGAGTTGGTCGGATTTGTCTTTTGTCCGCCAACTATACGTGGAATGCTCGACTTTGTATGAATTCGCCACGCCGGGACTTTTTTCCGTAACTGCCGTGGACAACCTCGAGTTTAGGTTGTAACAGTTTATAGCAATAACAACAATACAACAATAATATGTGACGATATTTGGTTAACTGGATGTAAACGAACGAGATTGCGATGACAACAAGTGATGCGACTGAAGGAAGCTAGGCGGACACTCGAGCTGGAGCACTGATAAACTCAGGGCTTGGATGAAGACCGAACGAACGCTGCGAGCACTTGAAGACGAAAGCCACGAGCTGTATTACTTCTGTAGTGGGTGGAGCTTTGTCAATAAGCAAGGTCGGAACTAACGACCTTGCTGACCCAGGGCATGACACGGTACATGCGTAATAAGTACATCAAATGAGGCGGTATGCCAGAGGCTTCGTTAATATAGAACTCAATCAGACAATAAAGGAATAGCTCGTGGATAATGGTTATCTGAAAGGCTATGTAAAGACTTATCAAAAGGTCATGTGAATGAGATAGATTTGAGACAGTTATAAGCGAACAGTTAATGTAGGATACGTGTGGTATTGTGGAGAATAGTAACTATTTAAGGAATAGTTACTATAAATGTTATCGTCGATTCTCATGTGATCACGTTGTGTTGTTAGCATAAGTTAAATGCTTTCATTGCTCACAGGTACTTTACAAGCAATTCTTCACTCTCATTCACTCCCGCGAACGCCATTCATATTCTTGCGCTATGAGCCGTTACATTGGTGCATTGACCAAGTCGACTCGAACTCGAAGGAACAGGCGCCAGCCGATTCAAATGAAAAGAGCAAGAAACGCTCAACGAAACAAGCCGAACCTCAACACGGGAATCCACAATCACGTGCGCTACATTAACTCTCAAAAGGGAAACAATGACAACTATCTTGTCCGCTCGCCATGGACTATTAACAATGGCAATCAAATGTCTCGTAACCACCTTAAATAATTGTCAAAACGAAATAGACACTCCACTAAACTTACCGTCGGAATAAACTAGCAGGTCGAGTACATCACTGCACTGCAAAAGAAGATAGAACAAGCCAAATCGGCTATTCAACAAGATCGAAACAGCGTCCAGACGGCGTTGGATGCTTATGCCATAATGGCCGACCAACTCCAGCAAAACCCCAGTACTCAAGCAAAAAAGGAGCTGCAGCACACTGCCAATATGATCGTAGAAAAAACAGTGGAGCATTTCGACGGAACGCTGCCTCTCTAAGCTCATCGATTTAAGAAAAACCCTGGAAGTTACTGAGATTAACCCACTAAAGAACTCAGACGTCTATCCACCTGTGACGAATCTACCACCCATCCCTATTCCAAAGTTCAACGGAGACATAAGGGAGTGGGAAGCATTTTGGGGAGCATTCAATTATAATGTGCACTTGCGCCGGATGGACGACCTCCAAAAAATGACTTATCTGCTGGACGCCCTTTAGGGAGAAGCAAGAGAATGCGTCAAACAGTATCAAATATCGCGAAGTACTCATCCGATAGTAATACAGCATAAGTAATACAGCAAAGAAAAGTACGACAATAAACAAGCTCTCGTCCGTCATTTGTTACGCAGTCTACGTACAAGAAAAGTAAAGACGAAACGCCTCGAAGATCAGGAAAACCTGTGTGAAACCCTTTACTCGACAGTTGTTCAACTGCAACAAAAAGGGGAATTCATCGATGCTCTAGTCTTACAGCAACTACTGTTAGAAAAAATCACAAAGGAGATTCAACGGTATGCTCGGTAAAAAGGACGACACAGAGCAGAAGATGCTGCTGACATGTCAAGGATTATATAAGGGAGGAATACGAACTACGGGACCGAGACCAAGAGAGGCCCACGTTAAAAACGGAACGCATAAATTAGCAAGAAAGGACGTTCAAAAGTTGACGATATGCATGCTTCTACTGCAACAAAGTAGGACACCTACCAAGCGATTGTGCGGAGATAAGAACTCAACAATAAAAAGTACAAATTATTAAAAGTCGTAATCCCATCAGGACTAAAATTAATCCCATCCAAACTCGGATACCTCGTGACAGGGACGCTCCACGACCGGATCCATACATCAAGAGAGACTGCGTCCTTCATGACGGGTGCCACACATGCATGTCGAAGCATACAAAGGGGACACGTATCCACAGCTACATCAATAACCACCACACTGGTCGAAGAATTACTCGACTGGAAGCGATTCAATGGACTTGGAAGAGCAAAGACAATGGTCACATATGTTCTCAGATGAACTGCGTGACCGGATATGCAAGAATATCCACGCAATGTCAACAGAAACATACATCACGGCCATAGTGGAAGAAGTAGCCTTACGAGTTTTGATATGAAACCACCAAGCAGTTCATTTTCCTTCAGAATCAATGAAAGATTACAAGCATTTGAAATTATATCACGATGAATGGGGAATCATTCGGTGCAAAGGCAGATTAAACAAAGCAGACCAACCACGTGAAACTCAACAACCAATTCTAATCAGCTCTAAAACAGCACTAGCAAAATTAATAGTTGTGGAGGCACATCTCCCATTTCATAATGCAACAAGCCAAACCATAGCCAAGGCACGTGGAAAATTTTGGATGACAGGGATAAGGCAAATTGTTAAGAAAGTTATAAGACAACGCGAGCCTTGTCAAAAGATGAACAGTCTTCCTTGCAAATATCCGCCATTGGACGACCTTTCAGAAAGGAGAGTGAGATCGCGAACGATCGAGCATGTATGTGTAGATTATTTCGTACCACTAAAAACAAGAAATCATGAAGGAACGACAAAGGTCTGCGGCATCATCATCATCATCATCATGTGTGCGACAATTACTTCATTTAGAACTAGTACACAACGTAACGACGAATGATTTCCTGCTAGCTTTGAAACGATTTTTTGCCAGACGAGGAGTACCCAAAACTATCACCTTTAATAACGCATCCAATTTCCTACTGAGCGAACAGATTCTACAAGATGCAATTCTTCTTGTTAGTAACGACGCGTCGCTAGCAAATACAATGGCAACAAGAGTGGTAACATGGAGGACAATTACGCCGTATGCTCGGTGGCAGGGGCACTTTAAGACCGTCTCATAAAGTCGGTCGAGTAGTCTCTATAAAAAGTATTGCAAAGGACGATCCCAGCAATTGGAAGAATTGGAAACCCTCTTGGTGGAGATAGAGAACAGTCGATCTCTCACATACCAAGAAGAAGGCTCCAACAACTTTGTCACCTTGCGACCAATAGGTTTCACCCAGCGCGACATGATAATAACATTTCCATTTTAATTTAGCAAAGTAGAAGACGACGATAAAACGCACCTTCCACCCAAAGAAGCAGCATTACTATACGCACACAAAGGGATGCCCTTGCATCAAGTCACAAACTGAAGAAACAATATTGGAATATTTGGAGCCAAGAATACTTGAAAAGTCTCCGAGAAACTCACAAACTCGATATAAATAACAAACGAGACATTCTAATGAGCTTGGAAAGGTCAAGTTGACAGCAGTCTACTCGGTCAAACGCCTCCATAACCAAACAAAGAAAACGGTAAACCAAGATTGAACTTTGGACTTTGAAGTACGCGTCACGTTCCTCGCACAGGAGACGAAAACACAAGCGCGCAAAATACTCGAGGCGTTCTGGATTAATTCCAGAAATCCGAAAATGAACCGCAGGGAAGAATGCCTCGTTATCACGCGTGATATTGGGCAGTATATAAGCCTATTATTTTGAGGGGAAGGGCACATTACGATTCCATGTGAATTCTGTGCGGTTGGTCTCCAGTAGACATGCTCAGTGGAAGCCTCATAGAAAGCGATGGGTGCGCAAAGTTGTGTTCATTGTGGATGAAATCTTGGTTTAGCGTTTTTTTTGTTTGGTTATGGAGGCGTTTGACCGAGTAGATTGCTGTCAACTTGACCTTTCCAGGCTCTGAAGAAGGCGAAGTTCGCCGAAACGTCAGCTTATTTGTGAATAAAGAATAATAATAACACCTCGCGTTTGCTCAACAAGAATACAAAGAATTACTTGATCAATGCCGAGGTTAATAGAAAGTCGGTCGTGGAAGTTACATTCTAATGACTCCAACCATAGGTACGGTGGTACCTAATTCAGGATCCAGCTTTGCAACGAAACACGTGGAAAATGGTGCGCATCATCGACTTAAAGTTGTCGGAAAGTGGTGCCATCCGAGAAGCACAACTCAAATTACCGACTGGACGTATCATAAGGAGATCGATTAATCTACTAATTCCACTTGAGCTGGAAGACATCCCAACACAGCAACAGTTAGAAAGAAATGGAGTGAGGTGGTCGCCGACTCAGGATCCACAAAGCGCAGTTAAAATTACAAATCAACGCTATAGTCTCCGACCTCGATCACACAACAACAACGTACCGATAAATTCACGAAGAATCAGTTTCCCCACAAGTCGAGGAAGAACACGAACCAAAAAAATCATCCCGAAGTAAACGGTCAAGAAGGACGCGAATCGTCGAGTCACCACTATGACCTTCGACCACGACACCCCACTCGACCAACAACACCAGTCACCGTCTAGCCCACTCTTATAGTGGAGGGGGACTATAGAGAATTCCTCTATCAGAAACCCTGCTCCCGCGGACGCCTTTCATATTCTTGCGCTGTTCTTGCTCACAGCATCTATCAATTACTAAGTGATTCAACGAAGCACCACCAAGTACTCCCCTTACACCTGTCACTCACCGCATAACCTATTCAATCAAGGAGCACTTGAAATAGCACAACCTTTTTGTTTCATTTTCATTCTTTTTTGACGAGAGCTTGGCTGAGCTACAATAGCTGCTGCGCTGTTCTGCAACGACACTCTTCTTTTGAGGACACCCGGTAACCACCAGGCTTTTCTTTGAATCTTAATGCACGTAAATAAGTGGACCCTGACACAAATGCATGGGAAACGAAGGTCTAAGGTAATCTGACTCAGTATGCACAAGGAACTCATCTGAATCCATTCGTTTGGGCCCCGCATTCACACAGCTAACGTTCATTGATGGTGCACCATTTAGTCTTACAATTAGCCGGCTTAGGATCCTTCACAATTCGGTGATTCTTAGCATGTCATTGTAAAGAAAATCTGTTTACATCTATCTGTTATTCATGCTTATTTAAAGTGTTTTAAACGCACTACTTCATAATTCATTCTACTCTGATATGTGTAAACAACCTAATAGAATTTTTTAAGTGCACTTTGTCTACCTTTGGGGTAGTATTCGTAAAAAAAAGTAATAGCAGTCTTAACCTTTTTATTTACTGCACAACTTTTTTTCACGGCAGGTTATCATGTGAAATACAACCAAGATGATGCTGAGATATTTGCAAAACCCGGACCGCGGGTGTCTGCGGTGAGGATTGAACGCGCTGTAACCCATTCTGAGGGCTAACGCTTTCACCACTGCACCATGCGGGTCGTTCGTTTCGTCTGTCTCTCAGCTAGTTTTCTACCGATATTCCCATCGCAGACACCTGCGGTCCGGAGTTTTGTAAATATCTCAGCGTCTTCTTGGTTGTATTAATAACAGTGTTTAATGTTGCTGCAGGAACCCAAGACACCAACAGTCACTATTGCGTTTGAATTCAAAGAAGCTGAGAAGACATTCAATTTCTACATCAGAAGGGTAAGTGCCGTAGATAAGTGATGAAATCGGCTGGTGATCAATTCAACACAAGCCGCCCAGGTCTCGAATGCGCCGTTCACGCCGTCGATAACAACTAAACACTCTCGCATGGTGATGTATGTCGTCAAAGGACTGAATAGGAAGACATGGATTGGAAGAAAACGAGAAATTGGCTGGGAGGTGGTTCATTCGTTTCCTTTTTTTTTTTCTGAAGACGGAAAAAGACTTTGTGGTTTCACTTTCTATGGACATTTTCTTACTTACTTGGATACTTGGATGGCCCGGCTTACTGGGTTGTGCGAGCCCCAGCATAACTTTCATTTTTCCGGAGTATCGCTGGTTCAGCCTTTGCGGGCCAAAGTCTGCCCCAGATCGTCACAACCACAAACAGTCGCTGCTCTTGTGGATGTTAGGGATATTTGTCACCATGCAACTAGTTTGATATGACGATGGTGGTGAACAGCGCTGGCATTGGTTTACTCTTAACTGGGCTTCCTGAAGGGAACGTCAGTCTCCTTCTCAGCTTGGGAGCTTGTGCAGTGGAGATGAATCTCCGCTGTACAATGCAGCGCATGAACAACTCCCAGCTAGGATGAAGCGGGAAACAGTTGTGAGGATATGGGCAATAGAGACAACTGTAAATGTTTAAATGTTCAAATGAGTTTTGCTATTCTTTTCCTGTCTTATGTTTGTGTAATAGTATAATTCTGGAAAGGATTAATATAGTTTATATTATATAATATTACCATTCATGTTGGCTCAAAATGAAGAATTTAAGTGTGAAGTACCGAGAAGTTCACCTCATAGCATTCTGTGAAATGATTTCTTGTTTTATTAGCACAATTTTACTGGCAAGAGAGATTCAGTAAGCGACGAGTGGTACGGTGATTAAAAGTAGCCTACGACACACACGTGGTCTTTCGTTCGACACAAATTCCCGTGCTGATCAAATCTCTCATTCCTCCGCGGTAGGCAAACTTGTGGGAGACGTGTCAGTGAGGAGAAAAAACACGATACATAACTAGACGCCCACAAGTTATTGCTCAAGCAAAATATACATTCAATCAGCTATACGACGATTCAATCAGCTATACGACACTCAGTGGAAAGCAATGCATGATGTATTCCGAGGGGATTGTTCAACGCCTATTGTATTGACGAATCGATTTCGTTAAACCTTTTACAGGCGACACATGGTAGCTGTGTCCTGTTTTCAGGAGGTCTTGGCCCATGATCCCATGATATACCGAACGTTGGCGGTTCCACGGTGTATTACAACTATTTTCAATGAGTTCTTTTCATGTCAACTCACCAAGCATGTTTTTCATAATACTCTCATGAAACTTCAGTTCTGTGACGTAGCGAAGGATGAATACGAGGTAACTGAAGTGCTGGGAACTTTCCTTGATTAGGGCTCGATAATGGGGTTCTCATTTTTTCAATTCAGGTTGGAATAACGGAATGTGACTACTGGGTTGACACAAATCCCATTGGACGATTTCAGGAATTCGAGCTGCCCATGAGAATTCTGACGCCTGTAAGTAGCTTGATCAGCAGCGGTTTCTGTTCTTGTACCGACACATTGGGTTTTGCTCTCATTGTTGACTTCCACATTTTCCAAAGAGTGTATTATTCTGTAGGATTTGGGTGAGCTTGATGTGTCAATCACCTATTTGCCAACTTCTCAACGCCTTGTGGTTTCGACTTGTACGGCTACCAATCTTCAGATTGATCCAAACACTGAAGGTAAGACGAGACTCAGTTACTTTGCATAGCGATCTTACCAGTATCTTCTAAAATGGTTAGCTCGGTACTGATGTCTCGCGTAGGTTTCTTCTCAGTACGTTACGTATGTTTTTGATCTGGGAATGCTCTTAATAAGCTTGCCGGCTTGCCTGCGGTTTGCCATGGTCATTAAGCGTTTCTTCAGAGATACATGTTCGAGCGATTTTATTCGTTAGTGGTCGCTTTGAGGAAATCCACAAATCGGAAAACCGTCGTCGACGGGATGAGACGCACACAGGCCTGAGTTTTGCCAAGAAGATGGTTTTTGACGTGCTGCGTGTCGACATCTTCAGAGCTATGGTTGTCTGTCAAGTTGTACAGAGTATCGATGGACGGTAAGTGTAGCCCGTTCCAGAACTGTTAGATATATAAACGATTTTCTGCAACTTTTCATATAGTACACTGCCTAAGGTGCTCGTCCGGATCTGTGTTGAGAAAACAATTTAACCAGAGCCTCCACACGGTATGTTAAGCTTGACACTCATGTCACGCTTGACACTCTAGGCGAGTTTGGTTTCAGTCAACTATCAATGTTTTATTGCAGTGCGGTGATGAAAATACGTGGAAGTCGGCTGCTAATGCTATGCTAGTGCTATTACATGAATACGTGCAAGCTCATCTCATGCCGACCACTGCAGGATGGATTGCCCTCTGAAAAACAAATTATTACCTAGTCACTGTCAACAACAACTGTCCTGTGTAAAAGAGCTCTACCGAGCGAGGTCGCCTCATCCAAGCGGTATTTAACGGAAGAAGACTCGACTTGATACGGCGATGGAGACACCTCATCGAGAAGACCAACGAGTTTGGGCCGTCGACTCGGATCATCGGCTCTGATGAAGAAGGAGACCTTGAAACGTTGGCCGCATAAATATCCGATGAGAACCTTGTGTTAGCTTATTAGTAAAACAGGGTTGTTCTATTTGAGTTAGGCTTAAAACCTACAGGGATTTCTCACTGCGATTCTTCGGACCTCGCTTATCAGTTCATTTTTCAGCATGAGAAGCTCACTGTTCAGAGTTGTAATGTGGCAGAACAAGTGATTTGCTGATTTAAGCGAAATATTCCTAAGTTTAACTAATTCTGAATTTTTTGATCGAGGGCAAAAATGGGCGTAATAAAATATGAAAAACTTCGTAATAGTGGTAATAGTTACTTTGCGCCGCTATAGAGATAGGAATTACTTCGAAATGATTGTTAAGTGAACCGAGTGAATGCCTGATGAGTAGCCGTCTGATAAGAGATAATAATAGTCAGCAACATGGAATGGAAGGCAAATTGTCGAACAGTTTTTTCCGACTGTTCTCTTGATGTGCAAACAGGACGTTGTTTCTGCATTCTTTATTTACAAACAAGCTGACGTTCCGGCAGATTTCACCTTTTCGGATAAGCGCTGGTGTATTCGATTCGACTGAAGTGTTAATTTCTACTTCAAAATCCTCCCCGTTTGCCCCGTTGTCCTATGCGCACATAGTGGAGTACTTGGTTTCACTTTAAGTTAATCGGTTCGATTATAAAGGTGTTCCTTTATACGAACTCAGAGTGTTGTACCCGTTTCGCCAATTAACTCGTTCCCGCACGCTTTACAAGAGCTCAGATAAACCTAACCCGATCACTGTCTCTGCCGTTAAGGATAAAAAGGATGAAGCTCTCGGCGTTGATCAATCTCTGAGGGATGCGCCATGCATTCGATTTCCTTAAGTATCGTTGGAGGTGATTAAATGCATATCTGGCCTTTACAATGACTCGCGGTGGCCTGCCGATGTATCGAGCTGGTGCTGCTATCCTCCCAGACAAGTCTGGTAGCAATTTGCCGACTCCGGAGAGATAGAAGGCTTGGTGGGCCGCCATAGGCGCATTGCACGTGCGCGTCACCGTGGCGCCTCCAACCACTGCGCCACACGCGCCCCTATGTTTACCGTTAGACTAAATTATGCACCTCTGCGTTCTATATAGATGATTACGCAAGTGGTTGAGAATTAGCTGGTGTCTTAGAGTCGCGGTCGTATTTCCGTCACTATTAAGTTGCACTTAATTCATTGGAAATGGAAGGCAGGATAAATCGGACTTCATTCTCGCTGGAGTTATTGTTGGAGGGCTTGGGTTTTCCTCTACACCTATCTCGAAAAGCGACAGTTTCGTAGCTATTAGAAGTGGCTATCTGATGTGTCTCTGTTCTCTTCCTGTGCACATGACGGTTGTTGTTTGGAACATGTTTCTTATAAGGCCACTTTGTGTGCGAGGGGTGAGAGGAGAGGTAATCAGCCAACATGTTTTTACTACTTAGCTTTTAGTACCATTTCTTAATATGGCCGTCTTCGGATAGGTTAATTTGGACGTTCTGAAATGGAAACCAGTTTTCTTTCTGCCTCTCGGGTGAACTTAATATGTACTCTAACCGGTTCATTCAAGTTCTCTTTTATTCATAAGCTGACGCGAGGTTGTTAGAAATCCTATTTCGGCGGCACTGCCCTGTCTAAAAGTGATTGGAGTGCAGTGAAAATAGCAATTTTTTTTATAATATTCTTCTTTGCATTCGAATGGAGTTAAGTAGAGCACTGTACAAATGAAATGGCATAAACTGTCATGTTGTTTTGTTCTTTCCGATCTCATACGGCAGCATCATGGGTTGCAGCACGTTTCCTGGTTGAATATCGTCCAAAATTATTCGTTTTCATCGAGTCAATTCATCCTCCAACAACCAGAATAATGCTACCTGCCACATTACAGATTTCTCTTATACGACTCTTCTTTTATATCTACTGTGCGGAACCCAGCACTTCTCACATTCCATTCGTTTCCTCGTATCCGTCATCCACGAAGGTCTTTCAAATTTTACGTGTGACTTTGGCTTCTGCTCAAGGGTTTCCTTTCATCATTATTGATGTGGAATGCTGGTCGAGACGATTCCCCTGGAGTCCTGAGATAGCCGGACTATTGTGTTCCCAAATGGTTACAAATTTCCCACATTGCAGAGAGTGATTTTTTTTCTCGGACAAGCCCATTAGCATTTCCATGATCCCGAGGTGTTGAGAGCTTTGGTGAACCCGGAGCGGAATCGAAACAACACCATAGTTTGGGCCTTGAGCTATGGTTTATTTTTAAATTTGAGCTGTAATTTAGCTTTATAACATATCAAAAACAAAGAATTTGCAAACAGCTAACTACACAGCGATTAGTCTTCGCGAGGAAGAAATACGGAACGCGCTCGATGTAGAACTTCTGGTTGAAATCCTAGTGTTTTCAGGAAGCGAGTGACCGGCGAATGCCAGGTTCGAAACGGTGAAAGCCAGTGGTGTCGGATGCTGAACGACGTGCGCAAACCAGTTTCGGAAACCTATCGGTTACGTCCCGCTGTCTAGATCGATTACATTAATTCCTGGAGTCTTCAATGAACATTTGATTCTACTTGTCCTTTTGTTTTTTGCCGCAAAGGAAAAAAACGTTTGATGAGGGTCGAGTAACGGGTGCACACGTTCCACACGTGGACAGATTGTGTACTTTGCCCGATGTGTCGTGCACGCTCCTATTAATCAAGCAGGTGCACTGGTGTCCTGAGGTGTGCTTTCTCCACTAAAATAAAACAGGATACAACTCGAGAGAACGGAAAGCAACTCTATCTTTTTTCTGACATTCTTCAGCGACAGTTTTCAATGTTGCTTTCGTCGTTACGAAAGATTTTCCTCTACTACTTTAGGTTACCTTTCGAACTTTTAGAAATTTTTGTCATTATTATTATAAGGGTCACGTGTTCCGCAGTGGTCGGTGGCGCCTTGCAACACATGGGATCGCCTTTGGCCCACAAAGCTTTTCATCCCTCCAAGACTTGAGAGAATAGTACCACTGTCTCGATATATGGGTAGGCCACCGCGAGTCATTGTAAAGGCCAGATAAGCATTCAATCACCTTCAAACGATGTTTAATGAAGTCGAATGTATGGCGCTCCCCTCAGGGATTTGTCAACGCCGGGAGCTAGCTCTCTCCTTTTTATTATTTATAATTAATCCTATTATTAATATTACAACTGCTATGGTTATTATTTACTATTACTTCCATTGTTCATTATTACTTGTCACAACTATGATCCCTACTACCAAAATGATGCTGATGTATGTGATGATGATGATGTATGTGATGATGTGAATGTGATGATGTATGCTGATGCAAAACTTCCAAGTGCAGTTGTCTGCGGTGGGGAACGAACGCTCTATTACTCTCTCCGGGGGCTAATGAATTCACCACTACATCATGCGGGTCCTTCGGCTCGCCTGTCTCACAGGCTAGTTTTTTATCGATCAATGCCATCAGCAATCACCCGTAACGGGATTGATCTGGGGGCCCACATCGGCACTGAATCCATTTAAACCGAGATTATAATTGAAATCCGCAGATACCTGTAGTCTGGAGTTTTGCAAGTATCTCAGCATCATTGTGGTTCTATCACACATAATACCCTGCCGTGAAAAGTTGGAATAGGCAGTGAATAAAAAAGTTAACATTATGATCGCTACTGTTGTAATAAACCGTTGATCAATCTTTGAGGGATGCGCCATGGATTGGACTTCTTTAAGCATTGCTGAAGGTGATTGAATGCATGTCTAGCCTTTACGCGGTGGCCTACCGATGTACCGTGCCTATGCTGCTATCCTCTTAGACAAGTCTGGTACCAATTTTTCAACCCTGGAGGGATGGAAGACGGTGCGAGCCTTGGGCATGGGGACTGATCCCATGTGTATTGCAGGACGCCACAGACCTCTGCGCTACACGCGTCGTTTGTCACTGATACTCTTATTCATATTACTGTTATTGCTACAGTGTAGAGTGTAGTGTAGCACAGTGGTAGAGGGGCTGTCCACGCGTGAAGTTCTTTTGCTACCTCATTCGAGGCCAACAAAACTGTTACTCACCATCCCTTATAGTTCATGAGATTGGTACCAGACTTTTTCGTGGTTAACTTATTTCCTCCAGTCCACAAAAGCTGGCACTGACTGTGATGAAGGTCTAACGTCTAACGTTTTAGCCCAACTATCCATGGATTCCATTGGAAATCGACGTGATCATTATGCAGTTACATCTATGAGGAAGATCAAAGACGATAGAGCAGCAGCAGCACAAACAGCAGAGAAGAATGCTCCGAGATCACATATGATCTCGCCCTTACCTTCGTTACAAACACCAAAATTCCCAACAACAAACTACAATTAAAACCCATGAAATCAATCTATATAAATACTAAAAACACTACCTGAAAAACCCAAATTATAACCCTCGTTGGTGTGGGGAGGTGCAGTCGTCAACCATGTGCAACTCTGAGCGGCTGTTCTTCCTCGGTGGAAGACAGGTGAAAAAAGCGATGGGTTTTTTCGGGAAGCCGTAGATTTTGAAATTATCGCTCAAATTTTCATCTTTCTGTTTGTGCTGTTGAAGTGCTTGACCTAGTGAGTTGCGTATTGGTGTCCCCTTCCGGGCTCTGAAGAAGGCTATTCTGCCGAAACGTCAGCTACGATTGTGTTGTATGTGTGTTATTGTATGGAAGTAAACGTATGCTGTTTAACAATCTCGTGATTGCTGAGACAGAACAAGACGAATTTATAATCCAATGCCGAGGTTAACAGAAAGTCGATCCTGGGCTCTGTTATTGTTGTTTGTAGTACTATAATTATGACTAATCCATTCGTTCGAGGCACCCTGCAATGCACGCATGATTGGTCGTTGATCTATTCCCGCATCCAGCTCCCACCAAGACCTCGATCTCTTCAGGGCCAACAGATTGCTTTCGGTGTTCTCACGGATGACCAAAACACCGATTAGATACATCAATATGCCACTTCGAGTCATTCACCTCTAAGATACCTGACGAAGTCGAATGCACGGTGTATTCCTTAGGTGTTGATGAATATTCACCCGCTTTATTACGCTTCAGTACTATCAATGCAGACAGCTAGGAGCAAAACGGTCTGTACTAGTCAAGCGAAGCGTTCACAGATCGGCAGTGTTCCTCGTCCACGCGTCGGCGGCCTCGCGGTCGATCGCGTCGTGGCTTTCTCGTGAATGCCACGTGCAGATCACGGCCTCGCGAAAACATCGCGCCGCCCATGAGAGCGGCAGCCGTCGTCCCACTCGTGTCCCACATGTGCCTGACTTGTCCTTTTGTCCTCCGTCCTCGTTTTACTACATTCTTAACAAAAATGATCTGTGTATTCCGTTTTAACCTTCTTACAAAACTGTAAGTTCCAAGCAAAAGCAAAGGTGATCTCGCACCGTGACTCAGGATCTTACTGCGTGCGCTGTTGAACAGCTTTCACCATAGTAACGATTGATGGCCTCCATGTATCTTCTCATGCAGCATAATTGAGAATATTGATGAGCAGTACGGATAGGATTACTGTATAAGTAACCCTTATGTGAAGACTTCCTTCCAATGTCTGTTCCTTTTGTGCTTCCTTAAACGTTCCTTGGAATATGTATTCTTTCTTTGATGAGCTTACACGAGGTTGATAATAATATTTATTATCGGCTAACGTTTCGACGTCTTCGTCTTCATCAGAGCCGGTGATCCGAGTCGATGGTCCACGCTTGTTATTCGTCTCGATGTGGCGGCTTCGCCTTCGTGTCGAGTCAGGTCTTCTTCAGCGGTCCGTCTCCTCGAATGAGGCACACTCATTCAGTGATGCCCTTTTATACACGATGCTGATGGTGGATATAATGATAATGTCCGTTGATAACTACTTGTTTTTCTTGTTCCTTGGAATGTTACCATTACACACCTGCGCAACGTTAGGTGTTAGTTTTTAATTGGAGGAAAATTGGTAAGACTATGGGGTTATTTTACTAACAGTTTTATTTTCTAACACTTCGTGCTGTTTTACAGAATGAAGAGAAGATTGAGTTTTTATTGCACGAGCCCCGGAGAAAGAAATCGTGGTTCAATCTAGCTCGGGGTCGAAGTTTTGCGAATATCTCAGCATCGTTGTGGTTCATTTTCCATAATACTCTGCCGTGAAAATTGTCGTAGGCAGTAAACAAAAAAAAACATTGTGGTTTCGACTGCAGCTTCAGCTTAACAGGGTTCAGTGCCGATGTGGGCTCACCAGATCAAACCCATTGACGGATGATTGCTGATGGCATTGGTGGATAGAAAACTAGCTGAGAAAAACGCAGATCAAGGGCTTCTATCGCACAATGTGTAACGCGCGAGCCCCTGGAAAAGGAAATCGTGGTTCGATCTGGTCAGGGGTCCAGTTTTGCGAATATCTCAGTATCGTTGTGATTGAATTTGTATTTCGAGCGCTTCAAAAGATTGCCCAAAACATTGTTTCAAGGAGAAAAAGAACTATCAAAACCTTCGTTAGATGAAAATTAGTGGCTCAGCCTGATTTAGTAAGTCCTGGTTATAATAAAACGAAAGTGCTATAGTAAATATGACGGAAGGATAGATATATTTTAGTTATCAACGTATGGACAAAGTCGTTGTTTCACCAGAATCTGATGCATTAATCTTCACCTTCCATGTCGTCCTGATCTATGACGTCCTCTTCCAGAATCCGCACCCATAATGTCATCTTAGGAATTTTTAACCCATAATGTTCTATTTTGTCATCCGCCTACAAATGACACTATTTTCGTACACAAGTTTTTGAACATACTCTTTCGCAATCCAGCTGGAAAAAGAAAACACGGTTCGTCTTCTGGAATCACACAGACCAGAGAACAGTTTCGATGTCGCTAGCATTTTGGTGGTTGAGACAGCTTTTTATTTTCTTTCCAATCTCGAGACAAACGAACTAGAACTTTCATACGCTGTCAGCTTAAGCAGCCACTGGCCTGTGTGAAGTAAAAACATCTGCCATCTTGCAACCAAGTTTCTTCCAAAATAGTGGCTGTTCCTCGAAAAGATTTCTCGAATTTTCATGTGAAAGTGAAGAACCCCTTTTATAGGTACTCGGCTGGACTATTAACCGCTACTGTACTCTACTTCTCTAAGCCTCCATCAAGGAATTTAAGTGGGAAGCTAAATGGTAACTTGGAAAACGTGATGAGGTCACTGAAACAGTATAGGATAAAACGCTTCCCAAATTTATTAACTTTATAATCTGAATGGGTCTTCTTTACCTTCAGATGTTTTGCTCACTTTTCCCGTCGTACTTTTTGGCTGTTGTCACTTGTATTATTTTGTAAAACCCCGTTAATCGTTGGGTGATATGGGGAGATGCCACTAATATTTTCAACCCTTTCGCGCTACAGAGCTCGTAGCTCGGCTTTCTTAGGGGACACAGACAACACCACATTTTTTAGTGAAGATCATTTCCGCTTATCAGTTTTTCTTTCGAATAACTAATCACGAGTACCTCGCCGTTTCGGGGTGACATAGGTATACCTGGAGCTCGGTTTCTAGACGAAAATTTCAGACATGAAGCCTTTTGTTGATCGCAATTTGACGCTGAAGAATTCATCCTAGTCAGGGTGAGACAGGACAACCTTGCGGAGAGATAGTTGTCTGTATTAAAACGATTCTTAGAAATAAATTAACTATTTGTAACTTCTTGTATCTTTCTAAATTACCTTTACTCGTATTCGTGAACGTAGTGCTATTCTGCTGTCTTTCCACTGTTCGCATTTCATATTCAGGTTGAGGGAATTGCAGATATGGCTTCTGCCGTTGTGGTGGGACAGGGAAAGCTTGCAGCAAAAATCACGAATATATGTAGGCCATTCATTCACCTTTTCGGGCTCTTAAAGAACTTCTTTCAGGATAGCACTGGATAAGTAATTAAAATAAGATTGATACTATCTTTATTACAGTTACATTTTGATGCTAGTACCTATTAGCATAACAGAACGCAATGAAGGATGAAGCGTTCTGAAGGGTGCTCTGTGCATTTGAATACCATCAGGCATGGTAGTTGTGGTTGAATATATAGTTGGCTTATGCGATGACTTGTAAGATTTACTGACCTAACAAATCGATGTTTTTACCGCTCAGACCAAATTGGTTTGGTACAAATTCGGTGCTGCCGAACTGAAGGAGGACTTGGTTTTGCGGGGTTGAAACCGTGGGTACATGTGTATTGGAGGCACCCATAACCACTACGCAACACGGGCCACTTATGTGGATAATAATATTATTATTAATAATAGTAGTGATGATAATTCTGCATGGTAGTGATAATAAGCTGTCCATTCAGTGTGCACATCGAGCATACCAGTGGCCTTCTACGGAATGGACAAACCGTTCAGAAAATTGGTAGAAGAGATGGTTCGTGCGCACACAGAAATGACCATTCCTCTGCAGTTCGTTGACGATCTAAGAGTAAGTTTAGAGATCTCACAATGGTAGTGCGTTTTAGGTGTTGTACCAACTAGCCCGAATAGGTGTGGCATTAATGAACCATATGGCAAACGACCTCTTTTCATTTTTTCGAACTTGCATAGTCTTTTACTACTGAAGTTTTAGAGAACATGGTGAGATCACCAAATATCAGAAGTAGACGAAATCAAAGAGCAGAAAATGCTCTAGTTGTATTTTGTCATTTCTTTATTGCTTTTACGTTTAAGATATTAATACAAAAAGCTTGTTGGAGGCTTGCAGTTTTAAGAGCGAAATCTGGGTTTCTTTTTGTTGCACCCCATGTTGTTGTTCTCTCATACCTTATGGTCAGTTATCGCTTTGCTTTAGCACCAACAGGAGATGTACGCTCGTCTTCTGGAGAATCTGCGCATGACCGACGACGTGTCGCGGCTCTTCGGTGAGGTGATCATTGACACGACGCGCAGTGAGTACTATTCCTAGCCAATTTTTATGCTAAAAGTGATCTGCAAGCTCAAAGTTCCTTAGTATATTTTATTCATCGGAGACCTCACCGTTAGTTCCTAATACCCACCACTCGTTACCTACCCAACACCACTATCTTTAAATATTAGATACAAATTTCTTCAACTTTTTGCTGTTTTTTTTTGTATCCGATAATCATTCATGGCTTATAACTGTATTTTATAACCATAGTTGGCATCGTTTAGTTTTATCTATGCTTCTGGTTCATCCTAGAGCATCTTCATATATTTTATTTTCCAGCTGCAAACTCTCCACTTCTCCGAGCTGTTCGTCGTTTTGTTTCTGATGCTCCAGTAATGAGCATTGGGGGAACGGCTACTGATGAGAACACGGTAGCCGTTCATCTTTACGAACCCTTTGAAATCACAAGAATTGCCAAGGTTTGTCCAGCACTTTAAAGCTGAATCCTATCTGAATTTTAGTAAAGTCTTTCTACTGAATCCATCTAGAGGTGAAGGATCGTGTATGGATGGATTCCAAACGTCCAGTAATGAGTGTATTCTGTCCATAAATAAACAAACCTCTAAGCGTTCTGCGTTGATTACTCCCTTAGGGATCGATCCATTGTACTGCACTTGTAGCGTCGTAGAAGTGATTGGATGCATATTTGGCTTATACGGTGACTTTCAGGACCAAATGAAGTATCAGGTCATGCTTTTATCCTCGTAGCCAAAGGTAGTACCATTTCGCTGAGTCCATAGGAATGGAGAACTTTGTTTGCCCGAGATGTGGAATGGAACGAATGAGCACGCGTATATCTATCTGTGCCTCTAGTCAGCGCGCTGTGTGCTTCCTTATTCTTCTAGTAATCTATAATAATCTCTTAGACTTCTCTAAGAATCTGATAAAAGCCGAACTTCTTGGGCACCATCATGAAAGGTTGATCATTGTAGACGCTAAGGATTCCTAACAGGTCACCCCAATATTGCCTTATCCTTATTGTCCATCATTGAGACAAAAACCGAGTAGAAAAATGCATAACTAGGTTTGTTTTTTTTTAAATAACGTTAATTTCAGTAGCAAAACCTTAAACTTCAATTGCGATGGTCTTTTCTTTAAAATCATTACAGTCGCATGTTACTCTTAGCGTTACCCCGATTTTCCTAAGGAGTTTTACCTAGTTTTGCATGTCGGAGAGGTGAATAACACTCCTTAGAAGGCAGTATCTGCGATCCCCTACATGTTATTGTTTGGACGTTCGAATCAGTATACAGAGAGATTTTCAGATCGTTCCGTCTGTGAGCATGGATACCACTTCGCTGGCTCGTGTTCGCTTCTTGTTGAACAACGCGAAGATAGCTGAAATCACCGAAGAACAAGGTGATTTGGCAGAAAGGTACGAGGCAGATTTCGACAGATTACTCTGAGAAAAAATCCATCAATAATTGTGTTACGAGATTTACCTAAAAGCGAGGTTTGACGCTATCAATCATTCAGAACACTGCAAAATGTGGTAAATTTTTGGACTAGAGAAAGTATATTGCGATTAATGTAGGGCGCGAGCAACTCAGTGATTATCTTTTGGTAGGCTAAATCAATTCGCAAACAAGTTCTTGTCTGTTGTGGTTTCGCGGCTCTTCGGCCCATCGAATCCACTGTCAAGGAGAAGTCACTCTGACCGATCCTGGCTCTGTTGCAGAGCGCTGAGCGCTTGGCACAGCGGCGACAACTCGATGCTTCAGCTGCAAAAGCTGATCGCCACGATCGTGCCGAGTCGTTCCTTCGCCGGCGAGGAAGAGTCGGTGATGCACTGAGCACCTACATGCTGGACTCAATCCTCGGATTTCCAACAACGGGACGATATTATTGTGCTCACAGGCTTTCTTCCCACTCATTGATGTATATGTGTAGATGTGTTATTCTAGTTTCATTGGCTCTTGCTAAAATCTCTCAATATTTCTTTTCAAATATTTTGGCGCATTCACTTGGATTCTACTTTTATTGTATAAACGTATATAAAGTTCTAAGAAATAAATTCTCACTGCCCTTGCCCAGTTCACATAGTTTTATCTAAATAATAGTGGTTAGTCTATGATGTCAACACTCCGTTATCGCAGATTCTTTAAAGGAGAATAACCAAAACTGAGTGGAAAAACAGAAAAATAGCCACCAGTTGCCACGAAGTGTTCGAAGTTGTCCCAGAATCAGATTTTATGAAATTTGTACTTAAACTTACGTAAACGATTTTCCCTCATCGAAAAAGCAAACGTGAAAACCGAAACAAGGTCAAGACGAACTCTCTTCTGCAACAAAAACGAGTAGAAATTCTGAGCTTGTCCATACAAAGATGGAATCCCTCATCATTAGAGCATCGATCTACGAGGTTCAGATGTGAGAAGAAAGACATCACTGGTAGACTTTTCTAGAATCCAAGGCTACTGCAGTTATTTTAAAATTGACATTTAGTTGATCAAGTTCGTAGTTCAAAGTGTTGCTATTTATCACAAGCTCAAAATGAGGAAATATAGAAATCACCCAATTCATGGCAATCGGCAGATACTTGAAATCGACTTTCATTGAACCTCGACCGAATTAATCAGTACCGCCCTTGATTTTTAAGTTAATACGACATTGGCAAAGAAAATCATTTATTTGACTAACGTATTGACGCTTTCCTCTCTCTCAGAGCCGTATAGATCCGAGTCTACGGTCCACAGGTGGTCGTCCTCGCGATGTTGCTGTTCGTTCGAATGAGGAATCTCACTCGATCGTAGGATGCGTTGCCGCCAAAAATGTGCATCATATTGAAAGGCTGCAACAGATCAACATTAGTCGGCTGTAAGAGAGCACCGTCGAGTAAGATGCTTCATTCGGTCGGTGCTCCATTCAGCGGATTCGACTCGGTGCAACAACGAGCAACGATATCGCAAGGTCGACCAGCTGTAGATCACGAGACCGAGTCAATCCATCAATGAAAAGGACGAAGACGTGGAAACGTTAGCCAAATAAGTCTTTTTTGATCATCCTAATGCTAACCTAACGATCGATGAAGATATCGGCAGATAACAAAAATGTGGGAACATTTCAACGGACGGTGTGTCATTTTCTTTCTAATGGTTTATTTTGACACACAAAGTTTTTTTCCCTAGTAGCGTACACGCCATTCACACTCATATCCTTTGTGTTCACACCTCTGATATCTTCTAGTTATCGAAATATCGAGATTCATTTTCTGAAAAACGGTCCTTCCATACAAATTTAAAACTAGGCGTCGTTCCATGAGGCGGAGACACCGAAAATCGGGCGTGGGTTATATGTCAACTACGAGCAATGTTTATTTAAATAAAAATCATTGCATTTTAAGGTTGTATACTGTATTTGCTTTGGAGTATGGCAACACCCTGATTTGCGTAATTCGTAAGGGTCACTTCACCTGAAATGTTGCTGAAGAGATAAATCTATAACACCACCAAGCTTCCGTTTTTCTAGTGGATTTTTCGTTTTGCCAAATTTTTTTCTCTTCATTCGGAGAGATTCTGGCAAGAGAACTGTGTTGGCTTGGAAAATTTTAGTCCACAACGAGGAGGAAGCTCGTGCCTGTTGTTTCTACGAATTTCGAACTACAATTATGGCGTATGGCATCTTGTCGCGTCTCATCGCTGGGCGAGACCAGAACTAGTCGACATTGCCAAGCAACAAGCGATTCTGTCGATCTTTGTGTGATAAGACCTATAAAGATTCGTTCCTAGTAGTTGAGACAGTTTACATTCGTACAGTCTGGATCGCGAATCGTGCTTCATTATACGAACTATGATGACATGGTTCGATTGCATAATACAGATAGTTTTATTCATTTTTGGTATGCCTCTTCCGAGACCCCTCAGGACGACGACTTCGCGCTTACATTTTCATCGCGGGATCAGAGAACGTCGCGGGTTTGTTCCGCTACCACTACTCTCTTGATATACTGTCGAACGTGTGCCCTTCGTGTATATAAACGTGTGGCCCATCACACATTTTTCAGTTTCTCATTCGATAGTCTTCATCTTGCAAACCCATACTTCCTCGCATATGGTTGTTGAACTGCCACATGCAGGCCACATTGCTCTTCTTATCATCCAGCTTTTCATTCGAGTAGAAATCAACTTCTGAAATCACACTTAAAAATAAATTATCTGTATAGATCCACCTTGCTACGTACGACCTTTTCTGCCTTTTAGCGTTTTTCTTCATTTTTAAGTGTTCTAAAGACTTTTTTGGCACTTGTAGCCCAGTAGCTAAAACTTCGCTGCAATAATACATGCTAATTGGTTCGCTATCACGTCCTAGGCTAACAAACCCTTGACATGTTTACTCTACTGCTTCGGAGGGTTAGAACAATGATTTGGTGCGTCTGTAGGTTTCAGAAAATCATTTTTCAGAGCACATATATTTTCCACCATATTTACAATGCTCGATGCAGTCGAAAGTAAGGCGCATTTCTAGAGGCTTCATCAGCACCCGTTCTCTTTTATCCTTAACAAAAGTGGACGTGAATGCAAGAAAAGTACTCTTATTGATTTTCTCTACTTATAGAAAACTGAGGGAACGTTTCACGCTTTAAGAGCTTTGAGGACCGGTGATTTAATTCCTTTACTCTTCCAGGAACAGCCGATTTAAAGTGAACACCTAGGAGATGACATCCGTCCTTCTTGCTTCGGCAGCGATTTGCACCGTTATTCAAGCAAGGACACCATGTGGATTGCTCACAGTCTGTGCCGTGCAGAAATGTTTGGATACCGGTAGGCTTCGTTTTGTGGGAGTTTCGTCACTACCGTTTCCTGTGGTAAAGATAGGAACGGTGAAGTGTTCGTGATCGTGATGGTTATGAAAAGATGGGATTGCAAAGGTCCACTGCTCCTAAAAAGACAGTAATGTCTCCAAAATGAGTAGATGAAGCGAGCAATTAACATTTTAACGCATTTCTTTGCGATTGAAAACCGTTGTAATGTAGCATTTCCTGCTTGTTTTGCCGAATAGACACCGGGACTTCTAAACCTTCCGTCATATTCACCTTTTTGTTTCAGCTGTTGCTGTGATCTAGTTATTGTAGAGATGCTTCTCTTCAACTATTGACGGAGCTATTACTAGCCGGTTGTTTTTTCGTGAAGTCATCGAACACCAGCAAACTCGATAAAAACTTTTTAAAAGGTTTTTGCAAAAAAAAGAATGGGAAAAAGGATATGACTTTTGTAATACGTTATAGAAAAAAATTAATCCAATTCTCCTCTACGTATTCACCATGAGACAATGGTATTCAGCAAGCTTTGTCCTACCGAAACTGCTGTCCAATGAATCAATACAGATTATAGTCAATTAGTTCGTCGTGAAGGCGTTAACAGCTTGTTGTCGTGCATTTTGCCGATATGGAATTCGATAGCGCCTTCAATGAAACTGTTCAGGAGTCCCCTCTATAACAGACTCGTGAAAAATTGCAGTGAAAACCAGGACAGCACTTGGAGCTGTGCTAACTTTCCCCTAATAAAATAAACGTATTAGAAAGCAATCCGACTGAGATGCTCGTTAAAACTCTTCAGCTACAGCCATCACCACGGAAGAATCTCTTGAAATCATGGGCACGAAATCATGGGCAATCGTTGTCCATTCCCAAAACGAGTGCACTGCTCTCTTTCAAAAACTAACTGTTACTAAATTCACATGAAATGAACAAATTTTTTCCAAAAGATTTCGCCTTTGCAAAACTTGTTTCAGAAAATTGCCAAACGGAGTCATTATCAAAGAGAGCGCAATGAACCAAATTTTCTAATGTTCTAATGTGTTGTCTTCTGTTGAGGTGATACGAGATTGTTAGAAATTTTTGTTTGACTTTCACCTATTCTGAGAATTCCTCGAATACTGCATTGTACTTCTTAACAATCCAGTAAAAGAAGTCAATAAAATTGAGAGCGTGGGCGAGAAACGACATTCTAAACGATGTCACACTTTTATGAGCTATTTGCTGTAGGATACATGGTCCACATTCACTTCTCTCAATCATTAACTTCTCTGCATTTTATTTCTTTTGAGCTCATATTATGGCGCAATCCTTAGATTGTTGCAGATATGGTTCTACAGCTGGTGAAGAATTCGTCGAGATCAGAGGTTTTCGGTGCGATAGTCGAGAAGTGCGTGTTTCAGGCGGGATATTAATAGACTCGTGACCATGGCAATTCTCCCACATTTCGCTTCTAGGTTTGACATGGTGTGCATCGCCGCCAAATGCAGCAACGAGTGTCAAGCCTGTAAGGAATGCCACTACGCCATTGAACAAATGAGTGCACTCGCGCAAGGCGAACCGACTTGTGCGTTACACTAACGACTTCTCCATATGGTTTTCCTTTCAGGAGATTTTAGAGGAAATTTCAGCCGGCTTATGCCCAAAGTTGGAAAGTTGTGTCCAAAGTTGTCTACAAGTCGGCAATCTTTCTATGGTAAGCTTGTTATTCGTTTTAGTACCGCCTTTAAGCGTGACTATAAGGAATTAGAAGATCAGCCAACTCGTTTTATTACTTTATTGAAAATTTTATGAAGCAGTAAGTCCTATGTACTAAAAGTGAGTGGGATATCGTGGATCTCCGGTCGCTTTGGAATGACATAGTTCGGACAAACGTCTTTTGTTCATTGTAAACTCAACATTTCTGATTCTCTCATTTGAGTGGAGGGCTTGTGAATGTTAGTTGAAGTTTCGTTGGTTTCGCGCAGCGATAAGAATGGGCCTTTGTTCGTGCGGGTGATTCCCCACCATGTAGTCAGTCACTCATTCTCTTCTCGATTTCCGATTATCGCATGCGTGGCGAGGCGCTGTAACGTACACTGCTACGACGGCGATTGTTCGTCGTGCAGAACGATCTCAAAGCGGATGTTCACTATCATCTGCCAACAAACCGACATGCCAAAACTGCCCCATATACAATACACAGGTACGACGTTGTAACCCGTTTTCTCGCTCTTCCGCGCTGCCACAATTGTGATTTTTCAGGCACCTGCCCGCACCTCTTCAATGAGTTGGCCGATGACTACGTGGCTGGGAGAAAACGCATCGTCGCCTGAAGTTGGACGTATTGATCTCACAGTTGTTGTCCAAAGCTGTTACCGTATTTTACTTGATGTATTGGCGAAAGGTTAAATGATCAATATCATATATATACAAAAGCTAAGGTACAAGGAAAGATCATCGCTGAACGACATCGACGTATAGACTTTTATTCGATGATCTTTGTCCTTTCACAACAGTTACTTCATCAGCTGGAAGAAGCAAAAAGAAAACAGTAATGAATCACAGAATGCTCTCGCGAATTAATTTCTGCTATCATACTGCATGAGAGCAGATTGGGCGAGCCAACTCAAAGAGTTAGGATTGGGCTGAACTTTGATAGTCTCATATAATTCTTGTGACCTAAACGTGTAGTAATCACTTCTACGTCAATGTTTACTGAATAGAATTATTATTAAGATGAATAAACCAAGGATCCTAATGCAGTAAGTTTCGTGGAATCAAACCAGCTTACTCATTGCATTCTTAAACTTAAAAAACAATAACGTAACAAGCTCATGTCATCGGAACTAAATAACAGTCATAACAATATGGCGCGAATAAAATGGTAGCACGATATGTCTAACAGGAGCGAATCACAAAAACGGTTCAACAACCACTATCAACAGAAGTTCGGTTCCGCAACGAAGGCACTTCCCAGCAGTGGCGCTTCGATGGGACTAGAGAAACCTCCGTGTGGTACGCCGAACATCCGACCAGCCAGCTTATAGCCATCCGGAAGATCGAATTTGGCGGGCAAATCCTCGAACCGCACCAATTTCTTTGGATTTGAATGCAGCTCAGCCATTTCGGTCAAATCATTGGCGTCCAGCGAAAAATCAAACACCTGAAATAACAAATAAGGAAAACAGAAATTACGGATGATTTATAAGTAATTCGTGATGTTTCTCAACACACCTTAAATTTAAACAATTCGAACCCATCAAGAATAGGTTCAAGAAATCATCAGTTTAAAAAAACATTAATCATACATCTAAACAAGTAAGCTGGGCGTTAGTAATAAACATTCTTTTGAGCACCTATCCTGGGCGCAATGACCCAGTACATGGATTTCTTCATTTTTTTTTCTGAAAATTTGCTTTTGAGTAACTTGAGAGCAGTTTCTGCAGTTCGAGCACTTGTTGAACCTATTGTGATATCCTCTCCTTTTCGGCTTTGGGCCGCAATCTCCATACGGATGTATTTGGTCCCTAGACCTACCAAAGCTCTACTGTGCAGGGGAAACGTTAGCAGACACTCTACCCAAATCAAGAAATTTTACTTACAACAAGAAGAAAATTAGAGCGATGCATTCTGGAATACAACCGGCGCAAACAGGTTAAGTGTAACTAAACAGTTCAGATCCTCAGAAAGTACAAAATTTTTGAAATTTTGGAAATATAGGTCGAAGACGAAATAAAAACAGGCCGGTCAAATGATAACAAATTTATGATGGACCGTACAGAAAACGGCAGTGTGGATCCCATGAATACGATATTTTTCTAAGATGATAACGTATAAATCGGAGGCACATGTACAGTGTGCCACATCAACCAGTCTCTTTGCAGCTGGGAATGATCCATGGATTACAGGATAATAATCACTCCCTTTTCTCGTTTACTATAGCACTGCTCACTAAATTACTGCTACTTTACTATGCCTAATTTATGAATTAGGTTTCAGCTGAAAGGCGAAACGAAACGAAGGACCCACACCGCGCGGTGCTGAACACGTTAGCCTCCGGAAAAGGTAAAAGCGAGTTCGTTCCCACCGCATACGCTTGCGGTCCACAGTTTTGCAAATATCTCAGCATCGTTGTGGCTGTACCACACATGATTCCCTTTAAGCTACCCTTCATATCAAATGAAGTAAGTTACTGATCTGTCCTAACTGGAGAGACGGGGACTGCATGAGTTCACGTATAATATACTTATCTCATGGAACGCATGCTGTGAGGAATATGTTGAGGAGACGGGTAGACCACTTTGTGTCCGCATAAAAGAACACCTAGATGGGAAAGTTAAAATACGTCAAAACATTCCCCTAGGTACGCACAGGGCACAAAAGCACAACGGCGATGATTTTGAAGTGACTGTGCGGATCCTGGCGCAGGAATCGAAAACATCAACGCACAAAACTCTTGAGGCGTTTTGGATAAATTTCAAAACGAAACGAAGGACCCACACCGCGCGGTGCTGAACACGTTAGCCTCCGGAAAAGGTAAAAGCGAGTTCGTTCCCACCGCATACGCTTGCGGTCCACAGTTTTGCAAATATCTCAGCATCGTTGTGGCTGTACCACACATGATTCCCTTTAAGCTACCCTTCATATCAAATGAAGTAAGTTACTGATCTGTCCTAACTGGAGAGACGGGGACTGCATGAGTTCACGTATAATATACTTATCTCATGGAACGCATGCTGTGAGGAATATGTTGAGGAGACGGGTAGACCACTTTGTGTCCGCATAAAAGAACACCTAGATGGGAAAGTTAAAATACGTCAAAACATTCCCCTAGGTACGCACAGGGCACAAAAGCACAACGGCGATGATTTTGAAGTGACTGTGCGGATCCTGGCGCAGGAATCGAAAACATCAACGCACAAAACTCTTGAGGCGTTTTGGATAAATTTCAAAAATCCAAAGATGAACCGGAAAGACGAATGCCTCACTATCATACGTAACCTGGCACCCTATTTCAAAATGATATTTTGACTACGGGATGTGTATTGCTCGCCCCCCGCGTGAACAACGCGTGGGCCAGTCTCACTCGTAACATCATGGTGAGTAGCCTTTCTATTCAATATGGTGTAGACCTTCATTTGACCGTAGCATCCTAACCCACCCTCTGTTTAAAATTTTGATCTTCAACAGTACTTTAGCCTTTTTTCCACCGAATAATTGAAGTATTCCAATATAAAACACGTTTAGGCTCTGAGGAAGGCGAAATCGCCGAAAAGTCAGGCATTGACCAACAATACCAACAACAACGACAACGACAACGAAGACCTTTACCAACCTCGCATCAGCTAAAGATCAGTTTATAAGATCATGTAAATAAATATACCCTTGATACCTGATACTTGAACGGCCCATCATCACTAGATGTCCGGGCCCCAGCATAGCCACCACTTTCCGGAGATCTGCTGGTTAAGCCATTGTGGTTCCCCGGAATCCCGAGGACAGCGTGGCCACCGTCACCACGACAGGTAGTCGTAACCCTTGTGGATCAGAAGGAGATTCACCACCATGCGATTTTGATAACAAGACGGTGGTGGATCTTGATATTGGTTTACTCTTAGCTAGGTTTCCTGACGGAAACGCCGGACTCCTCAGCTTGGGGCACCCAACCGGGGAGACGAATCCCACCGCTGTAGATCGCAGTCCGACACAGGAACACCTCCCAGCCACGATTAAGCGGTAAACCGTTAGGAGACACATGGTACCCTGTCGTTGAAAACTGCAATAGGCAATAAATAAAAAATTAACATTGAAATCACTTAGTTCAGTTTCGACTTTTTCTAATATCGATTGATGAAGACAAGATGTACGTGGAAACCTTATACAATGGATAAAAAAAATGATGTCTGTTTTCTTTTCTAGCTTACTTCTTTCACTCGGTTTTCGCTTCATCTGCATTGGAATTAGTTGGTTTCTAAGATATCTAGGAAGATATTGTATGAAGGAATCAATTTTTCGCGATACCAGGCTCAGAATTCTACAAATTTAGCAACACTATTGCGTTCTCTTTTTTTCCGCAATAATTGCATTTTGACACACTTTAAACCATAGTTAACTCACGTTTCTGTTTTCAGCAATGCGACTTTTTTCCGTGCTCTTCGGAATCACTGGAACATTGTGTTCAAGCGACCAACGTAGGCAGATCTGCGCCGGTGTCTTACCATACTTCTCGCTCAGCGACAGCAGCACGTCCGAATCCAGGAAGCGGCCCTTTGCGATCGGACAGTAACCCTCAAATGGCGCATTATTTAGTCATGCAGGCTGATTGGGAGACGTTTACACAGTGAACTAATTTGATATTGTATGGATAACTTGCGAACATTCACTTGCGTCTCTCACTGAGAAGCCGGCGCAAGCTTTACTTAGACCAAGGTGCGCAGTGGCTAAGACAAGTCTGGCTGCATTTGTTCGACAGCACACCTTGCAAACGCATTACTAACGCAGCATTTGGGGATTAAAGATCTGTAACGAAGCAGTTTAGCGAATGGACGACGTTGGTGCACCAACCGTGTATAAGATGTCGTTGTCTGCACAGAAATAGCGTAGAGCTGCAGGATTGTACCAAGGATGGAATTCGCATTGATTCACGTGAGGTTTCACGCTACAGTACTCGAGCAGTTCGGTTAAATCGTCTTCTGAATAGTTACTAACACCAACCGCGCGAATTCGACCTGGAATAGAGACAAAAATTTTTAAAACGCTCTATGTCCAAATGAATTTATCACAACCTTCCTCGTAGAGTAATTCCAGTTGCCGCCAAGTGTCTTCCAACACAGATCGAGAATTTCCGAGAAAATCCGGAACCACAGGGAAATGTGTCATGTACAGATCTAAAACACTCAATTATCTACACGAATGAAATGAATAGTGCGAAATTCGGAAATTTTCACAGATCACACTCACCTATGTAATCAGTTTGAAGTTTGCTGCAAGACAATTCGAATGCGTTCCTCGTACCCGAGCCAAAGTCGGTTGGCCACAACTTGGAACACAGGAATAAACGTGACCGTGATACTCCCGACTGCTGAATGAGAATGCCATTATTTATCAACAGTTTGAATACAACAGATTGAAATAGTTAACAAAATGTTCAATCTATCACTGAGAACTCAATTTATACTTAAAGTACCTAAAGGTAGCTGGCACTCCTTCAAAAGATTAAAAAAGAAATATTACGAAATATGGTGGCTCAAGTAATTCACTGGCGGACATTTCTTTCTTGTCATTTGCAAACACCTGTGGTACGCTCGTTGCGAGTCAAAATAGAGCAATTACTACTTTTTGTTGAGGAAGGTTGAATACAATTTTAGGCGCTGGAAAGATGGTTATCCAGCTCAGACGTCAGCCACAATGAAACAAACTTCTCAGTTTCCTGGAAGCTCGTCGAAGAGTTGGAATATTAGACGATTAGTTTTAACAGGAACCTGGTGGTAAAATTTAGAAATGAATGCGAATAAAGGACATCGCATACCTTCCAGGCGAACCCGAGCTCTCGTTCAACACCATACCGCCTTGCCGTGTCGATCATACGATATCCGCAGTTACGAAGAGCATGAATGACGACATCGTGGTGGTACCCTCCAGAATGAGTTGTACCTGGATAATTCGAGTAATTATCAGCAGTCGTTACGTCTCTAGTTCAAATTCGTAGAAAAATCACTCGACAGTATCTTTTTTTTTGGTAAATTTTCATTCCATCGGCATAAATTCAATGCGCATCAGCATGAATGAAATAATAAAAGGATAAAGGATAAAGCTCTCGGCGTTGATCAATCCTTGAGGGATGCGCCATGCATTCGACTTCATTAAGCATCGTTGGAGGTGATTGAATGCATATCTGGCCTTCACAATGACTCGCGGTGGCCGGCCGATGTATCGAGCCAGTGCTGCTATCCTCCCAGACAAGTCTGGTACCAATTTGCCGACCCCGGAGGGATGGAAGGCTTGGTGGGCCATGGGCGCATTTCACGTGCGCGCCGCAGTGGCGCCTCCAACCACTGCGCCACATGCGACCTTGAGTGAAATAATACATTTTGAAAATGTATACAGTATGAAAACAAAGCCATGGAATATTGATTAAAAAGAAACCGTCAAAGTTAAATTAGCCAAAGCGGCAGTTATTTTCAAACAACCTATTACTAAAGGATTAAGCATGAGGCTCTCAACGTCGATAGATTACTGATAGATGTGCCATGCGCTCGACATCATTAAGCATTGCAGAGGTGATTGTATGTTTATTTGTCCGAAGTTTCTAAGTGTCGTCCATGAATCACGTCATTTTATCTCCTCGCAGTAACCCGGCACCAATTTACGACTCCGTAGAGATGGTAGGTTTGATTGGTCTGAGTGCCGGATCGGACCAAAAACCATGTTTCTATTGCAGGCATTCTTTACCATACAGCCATTCCTTTATGTGCACACACACATGCATAAAGGGTAAAGGATAAAACTCTCGGCATTCATCAATTCGTGAAGGATTCGCCATACATCCGACTTCATTCAGCATCGTTAAAGGTCACTGGATGCAAATCTGACCTTTAAAATGACTCGCAGTGGTAAACCGATGCATTGCGTCAGTGATTCTATCCTCCCAGACAAGTCTGGTACCAATTTTCCCAACCCGGAGAGATGACATACTTGATAAGTCTTCGGCGCGGTGATCGATCCCATGTGTTGCTCCGACCGACCGACCAGAGCTATATATATATATCATATATATACACACATAAAGAACGAATAAAGTCGACCTTTTTGATAGCAAAGACTAATTAATTTAGACCTCCGAGCTTCACGTCTCTGTAGCAACCGATAAGACAAATCTACGTCATCTTGTAGCTAAAATCACTGCGGTGATAAAAAAAAAATTTCATGATAATCCACACATAGTTGACCCTTTTGGTTGAGTTAGTCGAACAGGGTGCAGAAACATAACAGTTTAGTTTAAGATACCATGCAATACACGCATAATCTCTGCTTTGATCTACCAGTGCAGAAAAGTAGGCTGCCATTCTTCCTGAGTTCGTATCTTGGTAATAGACTTGTCTGGGAAAAGCTCTTTCACTCATTCCTTTCTGTTCTACAAAGGTCGGGGTAAGGTGACGTGATAATCTGGGAGCTCCCCATCAAAGCTGTCCGGAATTCCAAGACACATCAACTCAGCCGGCATTCAACCATATTCACGAAAAAGACATTTCATCAAGAGGCCATCAAATATATATATATATATATATATCCTTGAACCATCGTAGATGAAGCATATGAAACAACGAAAAGAATAAAAGAAGTGCTGGTATCGGCAAAATATGTGAAGACGAGTCATATAAAAAAAAGTCGAAAATGGAGGAGGAACTGGCCAGATGGTGAACATTAGTTCATCGCAATACGTCACATGGAAGCATCCACTTGCCATTTTAAGTTGATAAACACTGATGCGGAATGCCGACAATGACAGAAGAAAATATCTTTTCCTGACGTGAAGCTGGATCGAAATGAAGACCGTCATACCAGGAGCGTCAGCACCTTACCAATCCAAGCTGGTACTTATGCCCTTTCGACAAATCCTATTAAGTAGCTTCTTTCAGTTTTTCTTGAAAATACTACATCTGGATTCATCCTTGTACACGTTGACCTCACATTCTATTCAGCACTGTTCATGGGTAGTTACTGTAGAACTGCACTAATACTGATATCATTAGAATAATGTTTGACGTTCCAGTGATGACGATGCGCCAATCGTCTGATCATTAGATGAGTCGGAAAGTTGAACAGGAACATTTGTTATCCAATGAACAGCAGAGAATGCTTCGAAGAGCTCGAGCTCCACTGTTTCTTTTAAATCTCTTCTTTCATCAATCGGGTAAAATAATACGGTATTGTTGTAAAAAAAAACTCTCTCAAGCGGTCGAAGTTCTGATGCACAGATACATTGGAATGTACCTCAATTTTCGTTACAGACAACTTCCAAGGATCTCCTTTGTAGAGGGATCCCGATAGCCAGCTAGCCGCGAAGCTACGTGGCGCCTCCCCAGATGGCGGATAGTGGTCAACCGCGGACCAAAAGCGACTTTTGCTTTCCTGAGATGCAGATGGATCCAGTGGATGGACTCCTTGTTTCTGTTGGGTTGGTTTAGCACATGCTTTCTGTATTTGCTAGGCGTATTCATGCATGTATGTGGATGCGTTCTCCCTTATGCGGATTGTATTCTACGAGTCAATTCGGCCAAAAGCCTGCAATCAAGCGGCAGGGAATCATATGGTAGGCGGTTAGGAGTCGCCTCTAACAAATAAGCTCCATGTCCACTCTGAATGGCTAGCTACCCATGAGTATCCCCAGTTCCCACGTTCAAAGCCCAGCAAACTATACGCGGGTATCAAAAAGCTAAAAACAATAAAATAAAGGGGCCTCATTCCCCTGAACCCGAAAGCGTTCCAATTAGCCGCGTTGGGTATGGTGATTTTAACAACTTACAACTCGAATCGGACGTTTATGATTGAGGAGATGTGGATCAATACCGGCTTTAACAAACTTCGTCGTTTGTGCACCGACATGAAAATATAACGAAGAGGAAGTCAGAGTGTTCTACATGAACTTGGAGAAGTTCTACAGAGAAGACAATACATTCTTCAAGATCATCATTGGAGATTTCAATGCCAATACGGAACCAAGAAGAACGTCACATTGGTACCCATGGATTAGAATGGAACGAAAAAGGTGAGCGGCTAACTGAGTTCATCATGGCGACGAAGACCATCCATGGCTACTCGCAATTCCAGAAACCCCACCCTGAAAATGCTGGACGTGTGAGTCTCTCAATGGAGAGTACCATAACTTAATAAACCACATCATAGTACACAGAGGGCTTTATCTAGCGACTTCGCTGCTGATTCTACATGGGATCATATCATCGCTTCGCTCGTGCAAGATTTCATTTCTCGCGGGATAGAAAGCTGCTAAGTTAAAAAAGACGAACCCTCCAATCCATCACAAACTGTGATTTAGTCAGCCCATTAATCGTCTTTTGGGAAGATGCCGCTGTCGACAACATCGTCGAGGAATACGATCAGCCCATTCAATATTTTTTCGCTGCGTTATGAAAGCTGAAAGCTCAAAAATCACAGAGACGCATCTGTCTCCAAAAACATTCGAGCTGTTACACCAGGGTGGAATTGTACGAGCTACAAGCAGCCGCTAGCTCACGTATGAACTTGCAAAACGATTGAAACAGGCGATAAAACAAGATCTTGAAGAGGTAAGAGCAGCGGTTATGGTCGAGGCATCACATGCTCGGAAGAGCATTAGCAAAGCCTAACGTAAATAGGCCAATTAAAAAACCAAGATGATTGCACAGCGACGCTCTGACAGAATAGTTACGGCGTCCAGAAGGGCAGTGGAGAGAATCATCCACGATTACTGCTCAGATCTCTTCGATCGCCACGTCCACCTCACGTCACATGAAACAGAAGAACGATATGTTGTACCACCGGTTCTCCCTTCCTCCAAAATCCAAAATCCTACATGCTATTTCGTCGGTGAAAAAAGAGAACCAGCTCCGATCAGGTTTAGATCTGAACACCTGAGGAACCATCCGCTAGTCTTCATAAACACACTGGTTCGGCCGTTCACACGTTACCTATCTGCATATAAGTTGCTCACTCAGTGGAAGGCTAGCAAGACCGAGCTTTCGTTCAAAAAGGGTGACCTCCACGATTTCGGCAAGACTATCGCCCAATCTGCTTAGTGTCTATCGTCTACAAACTTTTCACTCCAGTCACTCTAAACAGGATTGACAGAACACTGGTCGAAAGACTGTCATGTGAACAAGCAGGGTTTCGACAAGGATTCAGTAGGATAGACCACATCCACACGATAACTAAACTCATTTAAGAATCGCGAGAATGGTAGACATTATCGACCCCGGAGTGATGGAAGGCTTGGTGAGCCATGGGCGCTGGGATCGACTCCACGTGTGTCGCAGTGGCGCCTCCAACCACTGCGCCACACGCGCCCCTATCATGAGCTATATAAAAATCTCAAAAGCAAAATATCGCCATTCCACAACGATGTTAACATTAACGTCAAAAGAGTGATTAGGGAAGGCGATACCATCTCGCCAAAATTATTTACCACCAATCTCGAGAACGTCATGCAAACATTGGAATGGGACAACACTGGAGTGAAAGTCGATTATCGGCAATTATACCACTTTCGCTTTGCTGATAACATCGTTCCTACAACATGAAATATTAGCTTAGGCGGAACAAATACTTACCGACTTTGATAAAGCCTAAGGAAAGATTATACTTCGACTAGATCTCACGCAAACGATGTTCATGAGGAAGAGATTGATTTCGTATGTCCCAACTCACGCTCAACGGACTTAATATCTTCGTATGCTCCTGCTACGTGTATCTAGGGGGAATCAACATGGTAAACGACATGGTTCCAGAATTCAGCAGGAGGAAATGAGCGGCATGGGGAGTTTTCACGAGCATTGCTGAACAGAACAAAGAACACCTCTCTCTGCGCTTACCTTTTCGACTCCACGATTCACCCTTCTTTAACATATAAGTCAGAAACCTGGTCGCTGCGTAAGTACTATGAAAGGTCATTCAGTGTTACTGGTCGTGCAGCTGAAAGGACGATGCTAGGGTATCCCGTGTGACACAAGTGAGGGAAAAGATTCGAAGCTGCGACCTGCTTCAACGAAAATCGAATATGCTGCTCTATACGCAAAAGATTAGAAGATTTGTTGGGCCGGATACGTAATGAGTATGTACGACAACCGTTGTACAGGAGGCATTAGCGATTAGATTCCTAGGAATATTGAAGGCACTACAGGAAGACCAATGATGAGATGATCAGAGCTTTTTACGAAAACCCTAGATGAAAGATATGATGCTAAACGAGGAGACCCTAAAATGAGCAGTGGATATCGTCGATAATGTCATTTCTGTTAGACGTTCGGGTCCTATGAGAAAAAAAATCATGAAAAATTTGATACTGTCACTAGAACTGAATTGTCCATCAATTTCCATATGCACTGATTTTGTGATTACATTCCGATACAAATGTTTGTGGTGGCAGTAGGCATGTCAATGTGTGGCCGCATATCACGAACATCTGCCCGAGCACACTAAATCTTAAAAAAAAAAGAAACCAAACGTGGACATTCAAAAACACGAAAACACCTCACTTGATACCACCGAAAAAACACCGTAGTGGATCAGTTAGAAACTCGTCCAACGATGTGACGACGTTTGACGGATGTGGATAAGAGTGTGCGAAAGATGAAAAGAGAGATAAATAGTACTTATTCAAGGATAATGACAACTAAGACGATTAGAAAAACTGTTGAATTTACTGTGAGAGGTAATAGCGGAATACTCTGACAACAAAGCATCTGCGCGAATAACCATGTGATAACTTACAAGGAACAAAACGGTGGGTGTATAAGAGAGGCTATTTATTAGGCGAGGAAAGTTACGTGCTAAAATATATGTGCGGAGGTTATGAAATGCTTGACTGAGTATCTTGGGAGACTCTGAAGAAGATGGAGACCCGAAATGTCATTTACTGTGCATAAGTTTTTACAACAACCTCGTTCCTGCTCATCAAAGCGGTGGGCTGAATAGTGAACATTTCAGATAGTCAGTTGAAAGATAGACAGCACTTGAATTAGCATTCAGTTTAAATTTATTTCAGGTTAATAAATCACTCGACTTTAAAAGTTCTCAAAATAAAATTCCTAAAACTTCGATATCTTTTAGAACACATGGAGATTTGAGGCGTATGAATCAAAAACACTATCGATGAGTCAGGCTTCCTTTCTGGCAGAATAAATATGATTCTTTTTTCATGAAAAAAGGACTGCAGGATCCTATGGTAACTGCTCAACACGTCCACATTCATTCATGATTTAATTTAAAGGAAAAGATTCTTTCTAATCTTACAAAACATCGCTAAGAACCAAAAAAAAAACAGAAACAAAAGTTCCATGTACCTAATCCGAGCATGGGCATTTCGACTCCATTTGCCAGAGTGACGGTCGGAATGGGCGTCACAGATGACGTCGCTTCAGGATCGTAGTCACAGACTTCGTCGTAGTATCTCTCCGCATTCCAGATTGCTGAAAAATCGTCGTTACTATTCGAATTCGCACACTTTCAGTAGTCGGTGCTTAAACCCACCTTTGCTAAAACTGCAATAGGAAGGAACTGAACGAACCATTCTAAAAAAAAACGGGTTAAACGAGGGACCGAACAGAGTTCTTCCTAATGAACAGCAGGTGCTCACAATTTGTGTAATACTCGAGATTTGTGGCAGAAAACAATGAAAACTAGAACTTTTCGAAAACAACATGGAACGGTGAGACAAAAGTACAACTGTTCCACAACTTGGTGGTGGCAGAAGACGCATTCGTTTCGCTGTTAGCATAGAAACAAATTGAACGCGTGTGCATTGGAAGAATTGAAAAGTTGTGGACGACGGCAGTTAATGTCCAATGGGCTTCATTCATCATCACCCCGCAAAGGAATTATTTCAGCGTGAAATATGCTCACAAACACGAATAGACATCTACAACCACCGGCTGTTCACCTACATGTGCAACATACACCGGACAGAATGCAGCACTGCAACAAGCTCTAGGGCAACAGCGAGATTCTCAAGCTCTTTTAGGGACAACGAAGTGATAAAAAGGCACAAACATGAAGTATCGAACTAGTGCGAAAAGTACGAAAGGTGCCCAAATATTGCCGAAAGCATTGGTTAGATGAATAGTTCATTGAGCCTACCTAATACTAAGCTTATCATTGTTGATTAGTTTGTTGTGTTCTTCAAGAGCCGAGATAAACGCATTAAAATGACATGTATATTTTTACAAGAGCTGAGATTTTGGAGGATTCTGTCATCTCAAAGACTCAGAAAAGACTTAAGACACTCAATTGAGTCGATGAGATACTACCATTTTGCAGAGAAGTCTTGTACGGGAGTCCCATACCCACGGAAAAGAGGTTGGTGAGATAGACAAAATGGTTTTTGATGTTTCACATCGTTGAGGAAATGAGAGCAGTGACATACAGATCACAACACATCCGGTTAAATGAGATCTGCTCTAAAGCATTAAACCAATGTGATAAAAGGAAAAGGAAAGGAATTTCTCTTTTAATCAACAGATCGTCCAAAATAGAAACGTCGAAAAGAAACTTGTCTCGGCAAAAGCGCTGACAGTGCAATCGACGTGGGCGTCTCCTGATAAACAGATGGCAGTCCGATGTCACAGAATCCCTTTATATTCCGCACTTGAAAAGTGCATCATATTAACACAATTTTCAGAGTTGGGAACGAATGAAAGACAGTGAGAGTGCGGATTGAGTGCACTGGTCGCGACTTCGACTAAAATCGATCAAATCGAGAGAAGAATTGCATGGAGTGAGCAGTAGACGGCAGTGCAGTTTGGCCTCCAGGCGGCAATGTGGTGCAATCGGCGAGCGCAGACGCAGGAGCCGACACCGCCCATTTTACGGAAAAAATTTTGCTAGACAAAACCACTTGTGGGCAAGTCTCTAACTAAAGAACTAGGAAAAAGATAACGATATGACCAATTTCATGAGGACGTACGACGTATGGAAATTCCACCGGTGATTCATAGACAATAGGGTCAACGTGGTATGCTGTACTTGGGGGAGTTGTTATGCGGCGAGACAAACATCACTGAAATGAAGACTCGTGATGGAGAAGACACGCTGTTTCGTGGAAAGCCTGTTAGACATGTTGATAGATAAAGCAGTTAAGGATTACAGCCGCAGACATTTGGTGATGATTAGATAGCGATGGTTACCCACGCTTGCAAGATACTGGTGAAGGCTCTCATTCTGGCACTAGAACTTGCAAGTCGTCTGGGAGTTCTGGGGATGACTGCCGTCCACCACGCCATAGTTTGGATGGGGAGCCGTATACTAGAGGCAGCAATGAAAATCGTAACGTCCGTTGCAGAAACCTGCAAGTACTACTTCGCATTGGAAGACGCGGTGAGGCGTCCCATCGACCTCTGCACGCGCCATTCACGTGCACTGCACCGCAACCGCGTGCGCGGAACGTGGGCCGAGCCGTTCGCATTGATGTGTGCAGGCGCCGGAACTTTTTTCGCCTACTATTTCATCATAGCTGACTGGCATCGTTCGCAGGGTATTCTTCCACCTATAAGAACTTTTGAAAAGACTGATCGAAATTACAATTCTCTTCCATCATAAAAGTGCCCAAAAATTCATCATGAAGAAATCCTACTGGATGCAACAATGGACTTGCTTATGCGAAACCGCCAAGGCGGATGAAAATCAAAGAAGCCTGGTTTGTTTTTGAAACCACCTGCTACGGGACCATTGTCGAAAAACTGAAAAGCTCTCTATTATGGCAAAGGAGAACAAACAGTAAGGTTGTGCTGTTGACGGAGATGAATAACAAAGTGACGGAGAGCAA
Organism: Angiostrongylus cantonensis; assembly: GCA_009735665.1. NCBI lineage: Eukaryota > Metazoa > Nematoda > Chromadorea > Rhabditida > Metastrongylidae > Angiostrongylus > Angiostrongylus cantonensis. The sequence continues at coordinate 55,739 of MQTX01000178.1, read as the reverse complement.
TGCGTCACGAGGGATGCCACCAAGCCGGGTCACCTGTTCGTCTCCGACCTGCTTCGCATATGACGTCCGCATCGTCTCTGTCTCCCTCCCTTTTTTCTACACCCAACATTTTTCACTCATCGATCGTATTGAAGACGCAGTAGTAAAAAGCAAGAAACGAGACACGTATAGAAAAGAAAGCCGTTCATTTTATTCAGTAGTGGTATCGTTTTCCTCCGCTCCTGCGGCTAGTGGTAATTTATAAACAGTAAAAAACAAAATATGCTTTAATTCCGTTCATTTCGAAAATAGAAGTACGACAGCGAGTGAAGCATATCTAGTAATCAACTTGGGTACTTGGATTTCCCTTCTTCATTGGTCGTGCGGACCCCAGAATAATCTCCATTTCTTCGGAATTTTGCTGGTTAAGTCATTATTGTTCCCTGGATTTCCAAGTACAGCCTAGCCAAAGTCAGTCCCATTTAGTAAGTAATAGTTTTCTTAAAAAGAAGATGGCGCTTTACAGGGAATCGTGGTGTAAATTCGTCGTAGAAACACTTTTTTGCCTAAATGAAAGCAAAGTGATTTCTGGACGAGTCATTTATCTTTCATTGTATTTCCACTTTTTATGGAGAACGAAAAACAAGGAAAAGAAAACAGAAAGAACTTCAGGGTAGAAAGCGTTTCCACGCCTTCGGAAGTCATAGCCATAGGCCAGTTCCCTATTTGTTGACGCATTCGCGGCGGGAATTTCGTGTTTCGAAAATCCTGTTTTTCGACAACCCCGTCTCCCATGACAGAGACCACTCGGCCCTCTTCTCATTATGTATCTAATTCACTCTAACTATATCACGTAACGGGCAATTTTGATATGCATGTCCCGAATGGCTACGCAATTGGTCCATTTGGACTTCTAGTCTTCATTTCCATTTCAGTGGGCTACGAAACCTTTTTGTTGTTAATCGCGGTCATTGCATAAAATGAGATGGCATAAAAAATGCCGGAATAAAATCCAAAATTTGCATGATAGCAACACATAGTAACCTGTCACCTGTATCACCTGTAGTCGCGTTGATCGTCGAGTGACTCGAGCGGGCGCCAGTAACTGTTCCATTTTCCCTATCGCGTACAAGAGTAGCCCAGTGGGTTCTGCTCGCTCTAGGAACTCGTTGAGCTTTCTTCTAGGCTCTTCGTGGGGAACTCTAACCATCGAGTAACATAGTAACCAGTGGCACAGATAGCATTCATACCACTATAACCACACAGCAGTCTGTTCTGCAACCCTGTCGTGTCCACAACCTTTGAGGTCCGAAAAATATCCCAGCATTATTGTTCATTATCAAAAACTAGGATGTGCTCTGAAAATAAGACGTCGTCCCAAGCGGCTGGACGTCTAGGCACGCGGCGTCCACTAGGTGTTAACTATACAGCAATGAGGGAATCGCCACCGAACTTACGAAGACGAATAAGCTCAATACCCATCGCTTAAAATTAAAATTAAATTTAAATTAAAATTATAACAAAATTAAAATTAAAGTAATAACATGTAAAAGAAATACAAATACGACACAATAATATACAATACAATAATTTAATACATGCATACATTAAATTAAAAATTATAACATATAAAAAGCAGTTTTCTTTGGACTACTTTAGACATGACACCTATCGTGCGAGAGACACCTATTGCATAATAGGAAACTATCACTGAAGAGATTCATGCAACAGACAAAAGAACCGAAATGAAATGAATTATGTATGACTGTGTTAGCTGCAAGAGCGACGAGAAGCCCACCATATTAGTCACACGCGAATTGTCTTGTTATCTAGGGGCTCATGAGGAGGGTGTGGCGCAACGATCTGCAATACACATGTGATCGATCGCCGCGCTCCGAGGCCACCAAGCAGTCCATCCATCTGGGGTTAGCAAATTGGTACTAGACTTGTCTGGGAAGAAAACAGCACTGGATCGACGCATCGGCAGGCTACCGCGAGTCATTGTAAAGGCCAGATATGCATTCAATCACCTCCAACGATACTTAATGAAGTCGAATGCATGGCGCATCCCTCGGCGATTGATCAACGCTTAGAGCTTTATCCTTTTTTATTTATACTTTCTCGAAACAACCATTCTAATACTTGCCTAAATCGCAAAGCCAGATCTTTGCCGGCTCTTATGAATTAAAGAATGATTTTCTTCCGAGACTGGGCTACTACCTGTGTGGCGGTAATTTCAGGCAATGGTGCAGTGTTAATTAGATTCCTGGATGGAAACTTCGAACTCCTTCTCGGCTTAAAAGTAGACCTCCCTTATAAGTCGGAGCAATCTATTCGGTAAACTGATGACAAATTGCTGAAGGAATTTGACATCCTTGAAACATTATTGTATAAAGGATATGCTCTATTAATATCTCATACTTTCAATGTACTTCTGTATCTAACATACTGTGATGTTTTCTTGCTATTCCGGCTCCCTTCAATCGTACTACAACATTGACACCAACGATGGCAACAACAATGGCAACAACAACGACAACGAAGTCCTATACCAACCTCTCATCGTCTAACGAAGATCAGTTTATAAGATCATATAAATAAATGTGAGTGCATTACTCCTCACTTTCACCTTTCGAGGCTCCTAAGGAGGCAAAACCGTACGTCAACTATTATTGTACTGAGTAAAATTTGCCGTTAACAACCTCGTGTTTGCTCATCAAGAAAACGATTTATTTAAGAACTATTGGAATGCGGAAACTTCGCCAACTCATCGCGTCGCACTTTCTGATTATCATTTCTACTACAACATTGTAGACGACATCTAACAGTGTTGCTTGTTGTGACCGATGACGTAGTATTTATACTTCTCGGTATTATGTCTATGTGTCATAAGTCCAAAACATCACCGTAATTGTTCCTAATATCTAATATGGCTAGCCCAGAGTGATCTGGAAACTAGCACCCGTCCACACTCGCTATGTCTAAGGGTCGGCACTTCCTGAACCAGGGGAACAAAGTGCTCTGTTCTGTTTTGCCAAGAAAATCTGACGGTGCTTTTGAGGAATCCGTCAGTGGTCATTCGCTCCATCTACCTCAACATGGCGACCGTGCTTAAGCTTCCTCAACGAAGCTGAGCACTTTTTCTTTTAAACTATGAGTTGCGTAAAGAACATGTAGGTTCCTACTCGAAGAAAATCAGCTTCAATCTCATTAGGTACTGGGGGTTCATTTTCGCTTATGTTTTCCACCGCAGTTTGAGCTTTCGAAAGGAAAAATCCAATGCGACGCATAGGTTCCGTGGACACTTCTTCGGACTGGTTCATTGTTGAGCTATTTCAGAAGCTCTTTTAGGAAGCGTAATTAACTAAAAGAGTTGGGAAATAATTGCCTTGCGAAAGTAGAATAATTGAACAGGTGTTTAACATTTCACCATTTTTTGCATCATCCATGTATTTGATAAAACTCGATGGCTAATTTCATGAAATATACTAGCCCAAGCGTGACATTGTCACACACAAAATAATTCTCGGTTTAGAGAGATTCATCTGTCGGCGCAATTGTCAGTTGTTGTGCTGAATGAAAGTTGCAGTAAGAAGCCGTCCGTGAGTTCGTGCCTTAAGTTGGAGCCACTCGGTCTCTGGCCACCATTCTACTGTACCCTATATCCACAACTGGTCTGTCATCTATTCAACACATCTATGGACAATTGTTTAAAATTGCTAAGCCAACAGTCAGAGTGCAAAAATTTCACTCAGGAGAAATCGAAAAAAAATTGACTTCAATTTTCCAAAATTCCAACACTTCTAATCGTTCAAATTGGCCTATTAGAAAACGGCTACATCACGAAATGGTATCGAAAGCCAAGTAGCGAAAATGTACTGGTTCATTACTTCTCTCCCCATCCTGCATACACTAAAATTCGTCTTCCGGGGGGTCTTCACTAGCCCACATAAACGGTGAGCAAGAAGTTAAAATGATCCACAAGGCGTTCATTGGACCAACAGACACAACGAAGAAGATTCTGAAGTAGACGTCACCACTTTCCCTATAGAAATCTAAAACATCATCTTGTAAAATTCTAAAGCGTTTGGGATAAACTCAAAAAATCCAAAAATGAGCCACAAGGAGAAACGCCTTGTAATTCATGTGTGGTCTCTCGCGCTATCTCAGGTCGCCTTTTTTCTCTGAGGCATGGAGATTTCTCATTGATGTAGGACTCTGCGCGACTAGTCCCCAATAATAACTGGAGAACTTAAGAGTAATAAAACGGTGAAAGTTTAGGACAAGCCGTTCACTATGTGAGCACACATTTATGTACCGAGCCTGTGTGTCGAGACTATGATAGTGCTTGGCTGAGTGGATTGCTTCTCAATTTGACCTCTCTGAACTCTCAAGAAGGTGAAACCGCCAAAACGTCAGAAAGTATCATAATGGATAAATCTTTCTGTTAGCAACCTCGTGTTTGCTCATCAGGAAAACCGTGCATTAGTGACCAATATCAAGGATAAAAGAAAGCCCGTGCTAAGGTCCTTACACATATTTTTTTTACACGACCGACCTTCACTTCCACTCTGAGCGTCGCTCACTTCTTGCATTCGACTGGTCTCCTCGCATCTATCATCTGCAGAGACCTTCCAGCCTTCTTCGTGCAGGTTCGGCGTTTTCTTAGGACATTTTCTTTCGTTGTGGATGAATTTTGAATGCTATTCCAGTCAATTCCCCCTAGTTTTCCGAAATAGCAGAGCTAGAGCCTCCCCAGTTGGATTGTAGAAAATGACCTTTCTCGCTGACTAATCTGGTGCCGATTTTCCGAACAGGGGAGATAACAGACACGACGGGTTCGTTGTGTGGTCGAATGCTCGAGCCAGCACAGTTCTAGTGATGATCACCATCACTGCTACTACGCTACCAGCGCTCTTCTTACATAACTGCCCTGCATATATTAGCAACATTGAATATAAAGAGTCAAGATTTTTGTATCTAGATTGAATGCCGAGCAGTATATTCGCAAATTCTATTTTCCTTCCTGTTTTAAAAGGTTCTTGAAATATTGAGTAGTGATTTAAAATCTTTTCTTCTTTCCTCGGATGAAGGCAAGAAAGAGAATTCTACCTGCTGGTACGTTGTGTCGCTTGTCAAAAAAGTTCTGGAAAAAACTAGTTAATGCCTTCTTTGTAAAGGCGAAGGAGTTCTGGAAATGAGAGCGAACATTCTTTGGTACCGCGTCATAATGCGACCGATAGCAGTACCTGCGCCTCATTATTGTGGTATTCCGCCGTTGACTACTGAGCAAAACTGAAAGCAAATATGCACCGTTCTATCCACACTGCTTTCACATGTGCAGCAAAAATATACGTTGATTATTCCAGCCGAAAGTCAACTTTACAATAGAGTTCACTAATTGTAGAAGCTGAGTCGACTTTCATTGTTCGTTTCCTCTAGCAGATGTCGCTGTTGTTTCAAAATTTTACATTGGATTGGAACAATCGCCTTCTTCGAACGACATTCACTTCCTCGCAAAAAAGCAAGAAATTCAAAAAAAATCATTACCCACCACGAACTGAGAAGCACCGATGACAATACGATCTCAGCTCAGAACGCAAACGCGACACAACCAACAAACAACTGCTCACTGACGCTCGAACTTGTGAAGCTCTGCAGAATGGCAATAGAAGAAGATCTTAAGGAGAGAAGAGCACCGGCTATAGTTAGAGCTACATAGATTGAGAGCATCCACAATGCTCATCGAGACATATCGAAGCATAGGGATTTTAGAGAAAGTAGAGAATTGCAGAAGATAACACCAAAATATCTCGACAACCTTCAACCTGTATTGATCAACGCTTGCTGGCTAATCTCTTCACACATTATTTGTCAAAATGTAGGGTCCTTATTCAATAAAAGATTACCAAAACCATGTCTGAAAAGGTGCGCAATGCATTCAACTTCACCAAGCATCGTTAAATGCTAATGAATGCATATCTAGTGCATACAATGACTCGCGGTGGTCTATTGATATATCGGGTCAGTGCTGCTATTCCGCCAAACAAGTTTGGCACCAATTTGCCGATAGTGGAGGGATGGAAGGCTTAATGAGTATGGAGCACGGGATCGGACCCATATGTATAGCAGGACACCTCTTGCCACTGCGCTAAACCTTGGATACTTGGCCGGCTCGCCCTCAATGGTTGTGCGGGCTCCAGCATGATCTCCATTATTTCGGAGTTTTACTGGTCTAGCTATAGTGGCTCGCTGGAGTTCCGAGGTCAGCTGGACCAAATTCTGTCCCAGGCCGTCACCATTGCAAGCTGTCGCCACCCTTGTGAATCATAGGAAGATTTGCCACCATGCGACTAGTTTGGTATCAGGACGGTGGTAGGTCCCGATATTAGTTTACTTTTAGCTAGGCTTTCCAATGGAAACGCCGGACTTCTTATCAACGTGGGAGTCCCTAAAAGGGGGGCGAATCCTCTTACTATATTATATATATACATCGCAGCCGGACACCCAGGAACACCTCCAAGCCACGATGAGGCGGTAAACCGTTGGAAGAGACAGATCACGTTAAGCAGTGAAATAACCAGTGGACGAAGTAGAAGCTCGTGTGCAAGCAATTATGGAATCATTTCGATTTACTTAGGGCAGTTCACTTTTATTTTTAGGCAAAATGCTGTTGCGTAAGGAAGGCTTCCTTTGGCGATTTTTATGCATCATTCATATATTTTATGAATATTTTCGGTTATGTCTTCAGCTCTATACTATACTTATGCAACATCGTATTTTAAATCGAAGTACTGGATGAAGGATAGGTAGGTGGTAGTGGTGTAGATGGAGGATGGACGACATATAAGGAATCTGCTTGCAACAGTTCGCTCTGCTTTCATGTCTGACGATGAGCTTGAAGAGGATATCTAAGCATAAACTGTCTAAACTTAACCAAGAAAATCTTAGAAACAAACAGTTTCACAGTATGCCATCAGCTGTACATTTCATTTCACAAGCGCAGAATAAAGTGTCTTCATTTTCTACACTAACTTGCATTGAGCGGTAGAAAGGAAGCAAGGGCCATCAGCCTTGACAGTTAGGATGGAAAGAATGGCTAAGAGAAAGGCATGAGGAGGGCTCAGTGGAGCCGAGCACAACACGTGAGCCCCTGGAAAAGATAACCGCGATTCAATTTCGCCTGGGGTTCGTGTTTTGTAAATGCCTTAACATCACTGTGGCTGTATTTCACATAATACCTAACCGTGAAAAGAAATAATAAGCAGTAAATAAAAAGTTAACATTGTGGCTTAAACAATGCTTTCTGGGAAGCATTCTTAAAAGTCAGTAAAGTAGTTTCTAGTTGCGCTATTAACCTTAATAGAATCACAGATTATGTGGTTAAATTTCATGAGTTCACACTTCAGGAGGCCAATATATCTTGTTTGTAATATTTCGAAACTGACTTTCCTTGAACCTCGGTGTGACTAATCAATATGTATTCTTTCTTTGATGAGCTTACACAGGGTTGATTATTATATTTATTTTCGGCTGTTTCGACGTCTTCATCTTCCTCAGAGCGGATGATTCGAGTCGATGGTCCACGCTTGTTACTCGTCTAGATGTGGCAGCCTCGCCTTCGTGTTGAGTCAGGTCCTCAAAGGAGATGGCTCGCTGAGGAAGACCTGACTCGACACGAAGGTGAAGCTGCCCCATCGAGAGGAATACAAGCGTGGACCATCGACTCGAATCATCGACTCTGAGGAATACGAAGACATCGAAACGTTAGCCGAAAATAAAGGATAAAGGATAAAGCTCTCGGCGTTGATCAATCTCTGAGGGATGCGCCATGCATTCGACTTCATTAAGTATCGTTGGAGATTATTGAACGCATATCTGGCCTTTACAATGACTCACGGCAGCCTGCCGATATATCGAGCCAGTGCTGCTGTCCTCCCAGGCAAGTCTGGTACCAATTTGCCGACCCCGGAGGGATGGGAGGCTTGGTGGGCACCGCAGCCGCGCCTCCAATCACTGCCCCACACGCGCCCTCTAGCCGAAAATAAATATAATAATCAATCTCGTGTAAGCTCATCAAAGAAAGAATATACGTCGTGTTTGTTTCTCTTCAAAAATTTCAGTTTCGGCCAGAAACAACTGACAAAGATCCGATATCAAATATTTCTTTCTATGTTCTCGATTATTCTGGTCTCAATGTCGAATGGAATCGCTCTCATCGATCAGTACGTTGGAACTGTAGGTGAACAGTACAGTGCATTAGAGTTAGCACCCACAATCGCAAAAGCGGCCGGTAAAGTTTTATTCTCGACATCAAACTCAACAGGCTACCAAGTTTCCCACCATCTGCAAAGTAAAACAACTTCTGCCACAACAAAGATTCAACCTTAATAAATTTAGGCAGCACATGACATCAAAATTAACACATCAGATGGTGATGGCGTAAAAGTGGAATGAAGCTGCTTAAAAAAATGAGCTCATCTTAGTTCCTCACTTTATTAAACTTGAGGTATACGGGTGGTTTTTTTCTACTGGTACGTGCAAGAAAATAGGAAAGCATTGACGAATAAGTCTCTCCCAATTGGCCCTCTTACTAAATTATTTCGCCTCGACCACCCGCATGGTTTCTTTTCCAATTAGCAAAAAGTCTATGAGAAATACGATGTCACTTCACAATCGCCCATAATGGCGACGTCCGATTTTCAGGTGGCTGCTTTAATAGCCAAACCATTCACCTATCTGACATGCATCAATTCAACGATCGGAATTTTCGTTTACTTGGTTCTGTATGGTGAGTTTCGGGTGGAATTCATTAAAGTACTCCGTATGGTATATTTTTTTTTTGTCATCGGTGAGTTCTCCACACCGGCTAAAGTTTATGTGTTTCAAGAAATTGTGTAGATTGGATTGCTCTTTAAGGAATGATTATCGCTGGGGTACACGTCTCACAACGCTAAACGGGCTCGTTAGTCCTCAAGAAACGACAAACCCCTCTGTTCGTCCGAAATTTTCCAAACAGTAGCAAGCCTGACTGCGAAGCAAAAAACTAGATTATGATTGAAAACATTTCTTTCATAAATTCTCTGATATCATTTCCCTCATTTCTTTAACACATGGGCAGGAATCGTATGTGGCTATGTTGTTTTTCCAACATATGTTTTTCCATCGTTTATTTCGGTACAGAGAGATCTTTTGCAGTAGCTCTTGCCATCATTAGTACCTTATCCAGCACAGATGCTGTATCAATCCTCGACCTATGGAGTTGCTATTCTGCACTTAATAATTGACAAAAGCCCTACTTTGGGCAATTTTATTCGTCCGATTTGAATCCCATTGAGATTACTCGCGTATTTGCTGTACTTGCATACTGATGTTTGAAGCATGACGGTATTTTATTTCAACAAACATTTCATAATATTAAATCTTGTTACCTAAACTGGCGCCCGCTCGAGTCACTCGACGATCAACGGGACAACAGGTGATACAGGTGATACATAAAGCGTAAGCTGATTTCAGTGACGATTGCCACAGGAGATTTAGGGGCTTTTTAACTGGAAGCGATACCCTGTAACAAATAGCTTAGCGGCGAGTTGGAGCGTTGAAGTTCGTGTTGAATAATAGCCACGCGGGTCTTTTAGCAGTCGTAAGTGTCGTACCAGCCTCAAACTTGGGTAATTAAACCTTTATATACATAAATATAACATATATAACAATAATAATAACGATAGAAGTGCATTGGCATGAGAATCATGCAACTTAAAGTGATGAGCTGCGATGGCTAGTAGTGAAGTGAGGCTAATAACGAGATAATAGCATTAGAACATTATTACATCATTAATACAGTAATATCAGTAGTAGTGAATGATTACATACGAGCAACTGTTGGTGAGCCGTGCGCGATGCCGCGCTCGTCCTATCCGCGGCCAGCACGGCGGCTAAGGGAAACAGTACGCTGCGGGAGAGGGAGACTGTATGTTGGGGTGGAGAGGGAGACAGTATGCGGGGGGCGGAGAGTGATAATGAGGAGCCGTGTTTTCAGCTGAGCTAAGATTTCAACATTATAGCGATGAGGTGGATCTCAGCATAATCGATGAGGACAGTAAGCTATATGAGCGTTAACGGTGCTATGAACAGTGAATTGTGTCATCTACGGAACACAGTCAGGCGGCTGGTTGCGGATAGCGCTATGTCAGCAACGTGAAGTTTGAACATCGATGGGTGCCACCATTGCCTAAGAATCATGGGCCAGTATGATAAGGGCTGAAACTGATAAGCCTATAGCGGCTTAACAGAATGCATAGCATAAGTTGGCCGCTCCGCGGCCTTGTACGTACATTGTGTGGGAGGAATAGTACATGCCACCGATGGCGTTGCAAGCAGAACGTATTTGGAAACACCCGCCACTTCTGACAGCAGGGTGAGGTGAGTGATGGCATGTCTCCACCGTCGAAGGCACCTGACTTATATTGGCTGCGGGAGCCGCGTGCGTATGCAACCGCGGCTAATCTGGATTGTTGATCCTGGACTGCAGTAGACTGTACCTGAGTGCCTGAACCGCTATCGTGCCTGAAACATCGAACGTCATTGGCTACGTCCCTTCAAAAGGAAGTAGTAAACTGTTCCACTGTTACGCCTCCTCCTTCGCATAAGTCATCGTTGGTGTGCTACTAAAGTCGAACCTGAACCGCTATTGTGCCTGAAATATTGAACATAATTAACCGAGTAGAGTATTAAAGTTACATTGCTGTGTTTGATGTGTGACTGCGAGGCGGCCACACGGTCATCGAATACCATTGTTCAGAAAGATAGAGAACTTTTCCAAAGGGAAGTTCTCTATATACCCAGACCTCATATTTAGCTAACCAAAGATGCATAATACGATACAACATTAACCACACAGTAATGTTGATAGATGTGCACACAAAGAAAAGTGACAAAAAACCTGTACGCCTGGATGAATAGAGAAGAACTACGTTAACGCTTAAAGTAGTTCCCAAGATCGACTTTCTATTAATCTCGGCATTGGATTATAAATGCGTCATTTTCTCTCTCAGCAATCGCGAGGTTGTTAAATAGCATACGTTTACTTCCATACAATAACACACACACAACACAGTCGTAGCTGACGTTTCGGCAGAATCGCCTTCTTCAGAGCCTGGAATGGCACACTAATACGCAACTTATTAGGTCAAACGCTTCAACAGTACAGAGAGAAAGATGAGAATCTAAATGGCAATCACACGGTCAACAGCTCTCGAAAAAACCCACCGTTTTTCTACGTGCCTTCCACTGAGGAAGAGCCGCTGATCAGTGTCGCATATGGTTGACGACCGCACCTCCCCACGCCAACTATCGATATGAAGGTACGGAGTGAGATCAAATGTGATCTCGGGCATTCCTTCCTGCTGTTCGTTTTAGGGTTTTTGGCATTTATTCAAAAAGCCTCAAGAAGCTTGCGTGCTGGTGTTTTGGCATCCTGTGCGAGGGTAGAGACTTTTATATCAAAATCGTCTTCGCTATGCTTTTGTATCCTATGCGTGCCTAGTGGCGAGTCTTGTCTTGCTTTTCGTTTGCCATCTAGGTGCTCTTTTATGCGGATACATAGAGGTCTGCCCGTTTCGCCAATATATTCGTCTCAACAATCATTACAAGAGATCAGGTATATCGCACCTGAACTCATGCAATCACCGTCCTTGCCAAAAGGGCAAATTACGCACATTTCTGTCTCACATGGACGGTCACACAGGCGGTTACGAACTAATTGACGGCGGAGAGTACCGGGTGGTATTTCTACTATCGCTACCGATTCCTCCAGACGTGCCCTTCTCATGCACCGTTTTATAGCTATAATTACTCCATCGCTAATAAAGGGCAACATAAGGGCAGATTTTGATATAAAAGTCACTATCCTCGCACAAGATGCCAAAACACCAGCGCGCAAGCTTCTTGAGGCTTTTTTGGGTAAATGAATGCCAAAAACCCTAAAATGCATAGCAAGGAGGAATGCCTCGGGATTACACGTGATCTCGCCTTCGTATCGATCGTTGATGTGGGAAGGAGCAGTCGTCAACTATATGTGACGCTGATCAGTGGCTCTTCCACAGTGGAAGGCACGTAGAAAAACGGTGGGTTTTTCGAGAAGCTGTTGACCGTATAACTACCACTTAGATTCTTATCTTTCTGTATGTGTTACTGAAGCATTTGACCTAGTGAGTTGCGTATTAGTGTACCCCTCCAGGCTTTGAAGAAGGCGATTCTGCCGAAACGTCAGCTACGATTGTGTTGTATGTGTGTTATTGTATGGAAGTAAACGTATGCTGTTTAACAACCTCGCGATTGCTAAGAGAGAAAACGACGCGCTTAAAGTAGGCTTGTAGGAAAAAAGATTGTAATAGAAAAGCACAAATACTTAGGTTCCTGGCCGCGTGTGGCGCAGTGGTCGGAGGCGCCATGCAACACACACATGGAAGCGATCCACCCACCTATGGCCCACCAAGCCTTCCATCCCTTCTGGGTCAGCAAATTGGTACCAGACTGTAAAATGATCTTGAGAATAGACCAGCAGTAACAAAGGAGAGCAGCGGATTAAGAGTGGATTTTGTAGGAAAATCGACAATCACAACATTAATTTTAGTAAGAAAAATAAAACTAAAGTGCGATGTAGGAGCATTGCCGCTAAGACAAAAGATCGTTTTAGCAAGAAAAACGAAATTTTTTCTCCGCTGTTGCCCAAAACAGCTAGTCGTTTTGACCTTCATCAAACGATGATGACTACACGATGTATGCAGCCTACCAAGGGAACCGTGATATCGAAATGCGACTACTCAGCGCTTGTCTTTGATGAAAGCAGCACAACATGTATGCTCAACTAATGAAGTGCGTCGCGAAGATATACCCCTGTGCTCAGTATTTGGAGGACCAACTTAGAAGGAGAATAATCTACGGGTTGGCACTGATTTGCAATTCTTTTAGGTGAAGTGGTAAACTAACTTTACGAAAAAATTCGAAACCGTTCTGAGTAAATGGCATTCAAGTACCCATTGATAACCTTGCGCCTACCGATCCAGCATTATTTAAGATTATACCTATTAGCTGTGTAGTCTGACAAAGGAATAGAAAAAACGTGGTTTTTAGCTCTAGTACTTACCTAGTTCATAAAGCATACTCCGACTCATCTTGTGAACAGCCAAATGTTCCTAGATGGTTTACGTAATGTACGTCTTAAGAACGCTTTCGTGGGTAGAGTCCTTCGAGGCTACTGCTGTTCAAACAAACGTCTCAAATGACTCCGCCATGTAAATAACTTAGAACACCTTATGGAACACGAAGGAGCGGTAAAGATATATGGCTGCTCGATGCAGGTTATGACTCTCTTAAGGGAGCGCCCTTAGACGGCCCCGGACGTATTTCGCACAAAATGAGAGGCTTGTCGGCGACTCAGCGACTGTTACCATGTTTTGCGACTGCCTTGATATCTAAGGTGGAAGCTGCAGTAATCGATTTCCGACCATTAATGTAGTGCAGATGTATAGATTATTGGTTTCCTATATTCTCCACGGAAGAGGGGATGAACAAGTATTTTAAGTTATTGAATGAATAGTCAGAGCACGCTAAGTTTATCCGAAAAAAACCGAATGAAAACTGGCGTTCATGTAATCACGCCAAGCTATCCGAAGATGGCACGATGTGGTACCGAAAGCCAAGCAACCAAAACACACTGGCTCATTCCAATGACCGACTTTCGGTAACTCTCCGTATTGATCAAATAATTCACAGTGTTCTCGATTGGCAAGCACGAGGATGTTATTTCTTTATTTATGAACAAGCTGACGTCTTTGACAATTTCGCCTTTTTCAGAGTCTGTAAGGGTTAAGTTAACTGCAATCTAGTTATCCACACACCTTCTGTTGAGTTTATGTATATAAACGGTTTGATTACCCAGGTTTGACGTATTGCCGTATGACAACTTTGTGACAACTACGAAACCGTCATAACCAAAGCAGAAAAATTACAAAACCAAGACCATAATAGCATTGAAAATTAGATACCTTCCTCGCGAACTCATCGCTTTATATGAGTCTTCCACTGAGTATTGCACGGAGAGACCAACCGCACAGAGTTCACGTGGCAGCGAGCACACGGTGCTAGCGGTACTGTACTTAAGGAGATCCGATTCGATGATGATGACACCACATGGAAAATACAAACAACTGTTAACATAGATTTGGATCATCGACTCTGAGGAAGCTGAAGGTGTCGCAACGTAAAAGGCCTAATAAAACTGTTTATCACGCTTTTGTTAGCTTATCAATGAAAGAAACGTATTTATATAGTTATTCCAAGGCTAAAGGATAGCCAGTTTTGAAATATTGTTAATCTCATGAGTCTTGCTATCGTGTGTATTGAATCGTTTTCGAAATTCTGCTTGTTTTGTTCACTTCGCTCTCTTTCGTCCTGTGTTCTGTCAGTCTTGTTGAGGATGACTCCAGAGGAGAGTTTGCTGAAGAGTCAGCAAGTAGATTGGTCATAAAGCGGACAAAGATCGGTTTTCTTTACGAACCTGATATGAGGATCTGCCACTTGCGGAGATGGGAGCGCCAAAGCAGAAGATTTACCTTCTCCTGTTCAACAAGGGGACCCTAGGGTTTGTCTGTGCTTTCGGCTGCTGCTTGTGCAACAGGCCTTTTTCATGGACGTCATTAAACAACGGTCCAGTAGATTCTCCCTTTCATCCTGTGATAGCTGTGCTAAGAGGTTCTTTTATCTTCACCACAGGTAATAGGCAACCTCTCTTTATCGGAGGAAGCTCTACTCAGACGCGTATCATCGTCACACACATTTCCCAACTCCGGATGGGGATAGAATGCTTGGTCTGGCTGGAGCACGGAACCAATATTTGAAAAAGTACTGTTGCTTGTTGCTCAATTGCTGTTCACTTATCTGTTCAGGTGATTATGACGAACGTAACACATTTAAAGTGGAGGAAATAATTTTCATTGTAACGTCGTTTAAATTTTTATATGAAAAGATAGGAAAGGTTACTGATATAGAATAAATTGAAGAAAGTTTGCGATAAGTAATCGAAGATGGTAGCTGTTTCACTGGGTTATTGTACATAGCACGCCGCCTTCAGGAGCACATTGTACAACTTTCTTGTTTTCCTTTCAACTATCGAACATCCTTACCACAATATGTAATTATGTTAATTTTTCTAATGGAAAGACGCACATGGAAATACACCCAATTCTCAAAACAAGATGGTCGAATATTCGTAGTACTATCAATTTGTAGTGAGTTCAACCACCTCTTTCCTTGTGGGCAAAAGGGCACATTGGGCTACGACACAACTCACAGACTCTTTTTTCAAGCTTTTTTACTTTAATGTTCGAAATCTGAGAAGGTACTAGAAACATAGCACCTCTGAACCAAATAATAGTAAAGACTACTTCACGTCTGCGTATTACTCGCAATTTCCATAGCAAACAAACCTGCACGAATAGTGCTTCTTAGACTAGTGAACGATTTCTCATACAGTCATTTCTCGAAGAATGTAAACAACGGAGACCTCATAACTAATGCCCGATTTCCTTGTTGAGTGTGTAATACTAAATTTTCACGAAAATTATGGTATTGCTCGCAACGAAGATTATGGATCATCTCGGAGATTATCCACAAAGAAGCTATCTGATTATATTACATGAAAATTCTTATCAATTTCTTTACAGCAGGACAAAACAATTCTTCCACCGCTTCCTTACTATTGCTACAAGAAAGGGAGTTCAGTAGGGAGACACTGCCTTGTCGAAGATTTTCAATGCTGCATTGCAAGGAATAATGAGATAGCTCGGTTGGCACGAAAATGGAATTCGTATTGACGTAACATTACTAGCAAATATTCATCTTAGCAACAATGTCTTCACGGTTTCAGTAAGTACTAATGAAGGAGAAACAGTGCTTAAAGCTCCTGACAAAACAAGAAAACGGATGAAACTACAGAAAAATTCGAAGTAACCGGAATGCATGAAACCAGCAAATGTGCAATGCATGAAATGCAAATGTGCTTTGAAGTCGTTAAATAAGCGCGTTCTTTGCGAAATTCTGCAAAAAGATCTGATTTACGCTGAAACCGTCGAATATGCGCATTCGAAGCTAAATGCATGAAACCCCTAAAATGTGCACTTAAGTCGTTAAATAACTGATCACACCTGATCTCGCCCCATATCTTACGACGATTTCTTTAAACTGACCCAAGCACACTCCTAGCCAAAGTAAGACTGTGCAGCTGCTCTCTACCAAATAATCAGTATAACCGTACTTATAAAACTTTGCTCAATGAGGACCGGTCTATCCGGTAACAGTGCTTGAAACACCATCGAACACTTTCAGTAGCCAGCTAATTCGCAAACGCTTGTATGACCGTCGATGCACAACGCAAAACTGTACGATATGCCTAAACGGCAGCGACGGTGATTGCAGAGTTCGGAGTACGGTTTATCTGATTTCTTGTAAAGCGTGCGAGGGTGAATACATTGTGTGAACCACTGTGTATCCGTAAGCAAGACCACCTAGTCGGTAAAGTGAAGGTTAAACCAAATGCTCCACTAGGCACGCATAGGACACAGGAACATCAGCAAATGTGCAATGCATGAAATGCAAATGTGCTTTGAAGTCGTTAAATAAGCGCGTTCTTTGCGAAATTCTGCAAAAAGATCTGATTTACGCTGAAACCGTCGAATATGCGCATTCGAAGCTAAATGCATGAAACCCCTAAAATGTGCACTTAAGTCGTTAAATAACTGATCACACCTGATCTCGCCCCATATCTTACGACGATTTCTTTAAACTGACCCAAGCACACTCCTAGCCAAAGTAAGACTGTGCAGCTGCTCTCTACCAAATAATTAGACGACTTACAGTAACCAAAATAGTGATTCTCGAAAATAAGTTTATTATAAGAATGAAGATCCTATAAGTTAAGTTCTATCTACTGAGATTATGGAAGTGTTTGACTGAGCATATTGCATGTCAATTTGATCTTTGCAAGCTGTGCAGAAAGCGAAACCGTCGGAAGCTCAGCTACTATATAGATAAATAACTACTGTAATAACAACTTTATGTTTGCTCATCAAGAATAGTGACGCCCTTTAAACGTTGGCATTTTTACCTACTTAGCTTTGTGTGACGAGTTTCAAAAGCAGTCTATTCGAGTTCTCCTCATGTTGATATTAGGGATTCGATGAATTCTCCGCATAACCCTTAACAGCAACGTTGCTGTATTTGGTAAAAAAAAAACTGATTGATAGTATACGTCGTCAAGGAATGATTGTCGATGAAGCACACGTATCGCTACCATGAGCATACAAATTGGTTCCACCGAAACAACAAAGTTCATTGTACCTTGAGAATAATGGTAAGGTTGACCACGAAGTGAAAATATTCAATTTTCCATTGAACCCGCTCCTTGTGTAGAATCACTGATATCCATCTCCTGACCTATTCACGTAGAATCGTACTTACTTAGAAACTTCGATGGCCTTTCCTCAGTGATTGTGTGGCCTCAACACAATCTCCATTTTTACGCAGTTTTGATAGTTTAGCCAATGTGGTTCCCTGAAGCTCCGAGGTCAGCCAGGCCAAAGTCTGCTCCAGGTCGTCACCACCACCGGCAGTCGCCGTCGTTGTGGATCAGAGTGGGATTTGTCACCATGCAGTTTGGTACCATGACGGTAACAGATCCTGCTATTGCTTTACTCTTAGCTGGGTTTCCTGATGGAAACGTCGGACTACTTCTCAGCCTGGGAGATCCTTCAAAGGGATAAACTCCACAGCTGCATATCGTAGCCCGACACCCAGAAACACCTCTCAGCCATGATGAGGCGGTAAACCGTTCAGAGGACATGGAATCTTAACAAATTTAAAGTTGTTTTCAGGTTCAGATCAAAACCTTGAAATATGACGGCCTGAAATTGAGATGAAATGATCTAAAAATTTATCTCACAGAAATATGAGACGGCTAGTCGTCAGTAATAAATGTCAAATCTCTGTTAGACTATTACTAAATCAACAACTTATTGACACTTTGACTAAGCACGAATTTGAGTACTAAGTTCTAATGAGTACGGTCAACAAGACCCACAGGAGCACAGGAAAACAAATCCATCACCGGTAGGAAGACAACCACATCTCCGAGTAGTTTGGAATAATTGTTTCAGTAATTTTAGTAAGCCTCTCACCCATTTGCACCCACACAGAAAAAAAAGCATGTAATACAAAAGTATATAAAAAATTACAACAGATGCAAGAAATGTTCAGACAGAAATATCTAACCTAGTAATGTGACATAAACTTTTGAAGGATAAAGAAAAAAGAGGAGTATGAACCGGATCCACTTCATTTACAAAAACTCGAGGTGTGATCACAGTTTCACCTAAAAACAAACAATAAACGAAGGTCTGTGAAATAAATGTAGGACTAAGAAAAAGGAGTAACCACTATCGTATAGAATGGGGTGTGCGCACTGATGAATCTTACACTTAGAGATTCCTTTGATCGGTTGAACTGTTTTGGTGGAGGAGATCCAAATGAAATATGATGCATAGTTTCCAAAGAACTTTAAAACATCAAGAAAGGCTCTCGATACTCCAAATACGTCCCACACTACAGCTGATCTTGCCGGTCCAAGGTACCAAAACAAGGCAGAGAAGCAATATGAAGACCTTAGCAATAGAACAACAGCAACATCTGACAGCAGCAGTGAAAAAGCACCCGTGGGGGTTCCAACAAATGCGATAGGAATACGTTTCTTCTGTGACATTCCACTGGAACAATCCAGGAGACTGTAGCTGGTCACCTAATTCTGCTCCAATCTCCACGACAAGCGCGTCCGATTGGTATGTGTTGCCCTAGAATTTCACGCTTCTAAAATCTGATATATTAATCAAACCTCTAAACAACCTCCTTCAGCGTTCATCGACATATTGATTCGGTCATTTACGCCTTACATGCTGTAAGGCAAGGTATTTTGGGAATGGAAACCAAAAGAACCGTGTTGGTGCACAACGAAGTAGGCACACACTCTAAAACTATGGCTCAATCCATACACAGTAATTCTAACGGCAGACTTTCTAATAACCTCGGCATTGATCAAATAGCTCACGATATTCTTGTTGAGCGAAAACCTCTTTATCCGGTTAAAGCTGACGTTTCGGCGGATTTCGTTTTCTTCAGAGCCTGAATTTTGATAGGCAATTTACCAAGTCAAACGCTACGACAACAGACAGAAAGATGAAAATCTAAATCGCAATTTAACGACCAACATCTTCTCGAAAAAACCCACCGTTTATTACGTGCCTCCCACTGAAGAAAAACAGCTGATCAGAGTAGCATATGGTCGATGACAAATGCACCACCCCACATCAAAAGTCGATGCGAAGGTACGGACCAGATCATGTGTAATCTCCGGGCATTCTTCCCAGCTGCTCATCTCTGGTTCCTCGTTTTTATCCAAAAGCTTCTAGAAGTTTGCGCGTTGGTGTTTTGGCATCCTGT
The DNA here is from genome assembly GCA_009735665.1 of Angiostrongylus cantonensis. Classification (NCBI taxonomy): domain Eukaryota; kingdom Metazoa; phylum Nematoda; class Chromadorea; order Rhabditida; family Metastrongylidae; genus Angiostrongylus; species Angiostrongylus cantonensis. The sequence goes on along the minus strand of MQTX01000178.1, from coordinate 36,212 downwards.
GGATCACCTGTAGTCCCGTTGATCGTCGAGTGACTCGAGCGGGCGCCAGTAAATCCTCCATTTTTCCCTATCGCGTGCAAGAGTAGCCCAGTGGGTTCTCCTCGCTTTAGGAACTCGTCGAGCATCATATATTTCTTCTAGGCTTTTCGTGAAGAACTCTGACCATCGGGTCGGTGGTCTTCCTGCAGTACGTTTGACATCCCGAGGAATCCAGTCAATAACAGCCCTTGTCCGTCGGTTATCATTCATCATTCATTCATACGCATTACGTATCCGGCCCATCTTATCTTCGACTGTTTGGCGTATAGAACGGCATCTTTGATTTTCGATCGTTGACGTAGGCCGGAGCTTCGGATTCCATCCCTTACTTGTGAGAAACGGGATACTCCAAGCATCGTTCTTTCGACTGCGCGTTCGATAACGCTGAGTGATCTTTCATCCTGCTTACGTAGCGACCAGGTTTCTGACGCATA
>MQTX01000178.1:4681-35623 GCA_009735665.1 Angiostrongylus cantonensis | reverse complement strand
TTGAGCGTGAATGGGGCAAACGAAACCAATCCGTTCTTCATGAACATCGTTTTCTTGAGATTTGCTCGAAGACCAATCTTTCCACACCCTTTATCAAAGCCCGCAAGCATACGTTCCGCTTGGCTAATGTCTGGTGTTATAAGAACGACATCATCAGCAAAGCGAAGGTCATGTATTTGCCGACCGTCGATTTTCACTCCCATATTATCCCATTCCAATGTTCGCACGACGATCTGGAGGCTGGCTGTAAATAATTTTGGCAAGATTTTATCGCCCTGCCTAACTCCTCTCTTGACGTCAACGTTAATATCGTTGTAGAATAGTGAAATATTGGATGCGAAATTTTCGTACACCTCACGAAGAATCTTTATGTACTGAGTAGGGACTCCTTGACTACCAAGGGCTTCCATGACTGCTTCTATCTCAATTGAATCAAAGGCCTTCTCTAAGTCGATGAGAGTGAGACAGAGCGGTCTTTTGTACTCTCGCGATACTTCAATGAGCTTTGTTAACGTGTGAACGTGGTCCATCGTACTAAATCCTTTTCGAAACCCTGCTTGCTCGCACGGCTGTCCTTCGTCCAGTGTTCTGTCAATCCTGTTTACTCGAGTTAAAAGTTTGTAGACGACAGACAGCAAGCAGATTGGCCGATAGTTGCCTATATCGTGTAGGTCGCCCTTCTTGAACAATAACACGGTCTCGCTGGTCTTCCACTGACCTTTCTTTCAGACAGGTAACGTGTGAAGAACCGAGCCAGTGTGTTTACGAGGACTGGCGGAAGGTTCTTCAGATGTTCTGATCTTATCCCATCCGGACCTGGTGTTGTTCGATTTTTCACCGACGAAATGGCATGTCGGATTTCAGAAGGGAGAACCGGTGGCACAGCATATCCATCCTCTTTTATTTTATAAGACGGAAGATGGACGTGGCTATCGCAGAGATCTGAGTAAAAATCGTGGATGATTTTCCTCATTGCCTTTCTGGACGCTGTTATTGTTCCGTCTGGGCGTCGGAGTGCAATCATCTTGGTCTTGTAATTGGCGAAGCTTCGGCGGGCTTTGCGAATGCTTTTCCCAGCCTCTGCAGCTTCGACCATTACTGCTGCTCTTCTTTCTTTAAAATCTTCTTTTATCGCCTATTTGCATTGTTTCGCAAGCTCGGACGTTAGTTCGCGGTTGGCTGCAGCTCGTGCGAGTCCACGCTGGGGTATTAGCTCGAGAGTTTCTGGAGACAGATGTCTCTTGGTGACCTTCGAATTCTCAGCTTTCGTGGCGCTAAGATGAAGATGTTCAAGGAGCCGATCGTATTCCTCGTCGATGTTGTCGACAACGGCTTCTTCCCAACAGCCGACTAATGAGTTGAATAAGTCCCAATTTGTGGTGGTTATGGGACTTAGGTTTTTTAATTTAGCGGCTTTTTCTTCTTTCCGTGAGAAATAAAATCTTGCACGAAGGAGACGGTGGTCTGATCCCGTGTAAAATTTTGGAACAACAGCAACATCGGTTAGGCAAAATTTCCTATTTACTATGATGTGGTCTATTTGGTTATGAGAACCTCTCCAATTCCATGTAGAACGCTTCGACTTCTTCTTCGTCATAGTTTGATGTTGGCGCGTAAACGACGAAGATTGTCAAAGCCGGTGTTGATGCACAGCTTTTTAATCGTAAACGTCCGATTCGGGTTGTAAGCTGTTCGAATGAATCAATGTTCATGGAGAAACTCGTGTTGACGAGAACGCCGACACCGCCTACGCCTCTACTGTCGCATGCTCCGAGGAACAGTTCTTCTCCAGTGTCATAGACAGCGTTGAATGGGTGGCGTCGTTTCGTCTCGGCCACATCATTCTTGCTTGCATGAGCAAGTCCTCTATCGAGGACTCGGATGCAGGTGTACGTGCGTTGTAGGTACAGATCGTCACCATAGTTCTTGATCCAGGCAGCTTCCATTGGCCCTGAGATTTTAGAAGCGTCTCCGTACTCGTCCTACTCAATGCTGCAAAATTGGGGGCTCTTTCGGGGTCAGGGAAATGAGGTCCGTTGTTTTTACTGTGTTTAGCATATTTGATACCCACTTATATCTTGCTGGGCTCTGAACGTGGAGGCTGGTTATACTCACGGGTAGCTTGCAAGGCTCTCCCAGAGTGGATATGGAGCTTATTTGTTGGAGGCGACTCCTAACCGCCTCCCATATACTTCCCTGTCACTTGATTGCAGGCTTTTGGCCGAATTGACTCGTAGAATACAATCCGCATAAAGCGAGAATGCACCCACACACGCATGCATGAATACGCCTAGCAAATACAGAAAGTATGTGCCAAATCGGCGCAGTAGAAACAGGGAGTCCATCCTCTGGATCCACCTGCATCTCAGGAAAGCAAAGAAAGCTTTTGGTCCGCGATTAACCCCCTATCCGCCACCTGGGGACGCGCCACGTAGCGTCGCGACTAACCGGCTCGAGATCCCTCATATGAGGGAGATCCGTGGGTCCTGTGGATATTGACTTTAATACCAAAATCGTCTCCGCTATGTTTTTGTATCCTAGGCGTCACTAGTGGGCATTTAGTCTTAGTTTTTGTTTGTCATCTAGGTGTTCTTTTATGTGGATACATGAAGGTCTACCCGTTTCGCTAATATGTTCGTCTCCTCAAGTACCACAAGATATTGGGCATAACGTACCTGAACTCATGCAGTCACCGTCCCAGCCGTAAAGGCAGATTACGCAACTTGTTGTTTCACATAGACGGTCATATAGGCAGTTACGAAGTAATTTTTTAAGAAGTAAAGAAGTAATTTACGAAGTAACTGACGACGAGGTGTATTCGGTGGTATTTCAACTATCGCTACCGATTCGTCTAGACTGCCCTTCTTGAGCACCGTTTTATAGCTACAATTACTTCAACGTTTATAAAGGGTAGTATAAACGAGACTTTATTTTGGCCAAGTGTTTCGTTTTGGTGCGTTGCTCTCCTTCTAAACGTAACTCGTGGGGTTACTATTTCGCAGAGATGGCTATTTGCCCACCCAAGCTGCGTGACTCCTCTTTTACTTCCCTCTTCGCGCACACACAGGTGGCTGTTCGAAACATGTTTCTTACAAGCGCCTTCTTTGCGTGTGAAGGGTGGGAGGAGAGGAAATGAACGAGGACGGGCTTGTTACTTGGTTTTCGGTACCATTTTGTCATGCAACCGCTATCCGATAAGACGACCTGTACGTTAAGAAATGGAAGTCAATCTTCTTTTGGCTTCTCACGGATAAATTTGATACAGTCAGACTCTTTATTCAACAACTCAAAGCATCGGTCCATCGGCAGGCCACCGCGAGTCATTGTAAAGGCTAGATATGCATTCAATCACCTCCAACGATATTTAATGAGTCGAATGCACGGGGTATCCCTCAGGGATTGATCAACGCCTAGAGCTTTATCTTTTTCTTTATCTTTTAAGGCGGTCGCCTTTACTATTGTGGCCTATTCATTGTTAACTTTCGGTATTGGCTTTTGTAATCCTTTTCAGACGATGGGCGATGAAGGGTAACATCACTAAAATGTTGCTCCGTTATCTTAACATCTAACTGCCGAGGAATAACTTCGAACTCTCCCTTCTAACATTAACTGATAGAGTAATCGTCTTCGAATTTATTAATTTTGTAATTTCCCGCAAACCATATTTTTGCGCATCTGTGAGGTTAGATATATAGTTTCTATGGCGATAGTGGCAAAGGGTTTTGAGAACATCGTCTGAAAACATGCGGAATTTTGTATCGATTTCAACATTAGGGTCCTGCTGCCTAAAGAACGCTCTAGGGAAAGGAGACGGTGTTAATCTCACCACCACTTGATTTTCATTTCTGCTTAATACACCCATGAGAAAACAAAAGAAGATAAGGTTCCATTTCTTAACGTTCAGATCAACTTATCGGATAACGGTTAATATGCCAAAATGGTACCGAAAACCAAGTAACAAGAACACCCTCGTTCATTTCCTCTCCTCCCACCCTTCACACACACAAAGAGGGCGCTTGTAAGAAACATGTTTCGAACAGGCACCTCTGTGTGCACGAAGAGGGAAGCAAAAGAGGAATCGCGCAACCTGGCTCGGCAAATAGCCATCGCCAATGGCTGCGAAATAGTAAACCCACGAAATAAGTCTAGAAAGGGAGCAACGCACCAAAATGAAAAACGTGGCCAACACAAAACCCCATTTATCTTGCCCTTCACTAGCGATGAAATAAGTGTAGCTATAAAACGATGCGTAAGAAGGGCAAATCTAAAGGAATCGGTAATGATAGTTGAAATGCCACCCGATTCCCTTCGTCGTCAATTAGTTCATAACCGACTATATGACCGTCTATGCGAAACAGAAAGTTGCGTAATTTGCCCTTATGGCAAGGGCGATGACTGCATGAGTTCAGGTACGATATACCTGATCTCTTGTAGTATTTGCGAAGACGAATATGTTGGCGAAACGGACAGACCTTTATGTATCCGCATAAAAAACACCTAGATGGCAAACGAAAAGTAAGACTAAATACCCCACTATGGACGCATAGGATACAAAACCATAGCGGAGACGATTTTGATATTAAAGTCAACATCTTCGCACAGGATGCCAAAACACCAACGCGCAAACTTCTACAGGTTTTTTTTTGGATAAATACCAGGAACCCTAGAATGAACAGAAAGGAGGAATGCCCGGAGATCACACGTGCTTTGCGTCGACTTTTGATGTGGGGTGATGCATTTATCGATCATATGCGACTCTGATCAGCTGTTAGTCTCCAATGGTAGACACGTAATAAACGGTGGGTTTTCTCGAGAAGCTATTAATCTTGTGATTGCGATTTAGATTTTCATCGTTCTGTATGTTATCGGAGCGCTTGACTTAGTAAACTTCCTCTCAATATACCTTTCCAGGCTCTGAAGAAGGCGAAATCCGCCGAGACGTGAGCTTTAACGGAATAAAAAATAAAGTGACATCTAGTGTTTGCTCAGCAAGAATATCTAGAACTATATACAGTTAGTTAAATGGACTTATGCAGTTTCAGAGGTAAAAAATGAAGAAATAAGCAGCATATGAGGTTTAGTAGCGCCACGGTGGAAATAATGGCGCATGTGGCGCAGTGGTTGGAGGCGTCATTGCGACACGCACGCATGCCTGCGCCCATGGCCCACCAAGCTTTTCATCCCTCCGGGGTCGGCAAATTAGTACCAGACTTGTCTGGGAGGATAGCAGCACTGGCTCGATACATCGGCAGGCCACCGCGAGTCATTGTAAAGGCCAGATATGCATTCAATCACCTCCAACGATACTTAATGAAGTAGAAAGCATGGCGCATCCCTCAAGGATTGATCAACGCCGAGAGCTTTATCGTTTATCCTTTACAGTGGAAATTATAAAGAACATCAACCAGTCTGTCTACAAGACGCATCTCGCTTTCACCTCTTAAATTTAGAAGCTACAGGATGAGCACAAAATTCTTTCCATACATGTGGAAAAGCAAGTCCAATATTGGATCTGTGCAGACGGTGGAAGCCATGAATACTGCTGTACGTGCCAAAACGTCGAGAATATGGTTAGTATAATAACACATTTTAACAACTGCTGGGCTGCACTTAGCAAGCGACCGTTGCACAGAATGAGAGCTGCAAATCAGTTATACTACCATTCCAGTACGGGTGCATGTGGCACAATGGTCGGAGGCGCCCTGTAATACACATGGGATCGATTTCCGCTCCCGTTTCCCACTAAGCCTTCCATCCTTCCTAGTCCAACAAATTGGAACCACACTTGTCTGAGGAGATAGCAGCACTGGGTCGATACATCGGTACGCCACCGCGAGTTATTGTAAAGTCAAAACATGCATTCAAACATTTCCAACGATGATTAATGAAGTCGAATGCATGGCGCATGCCTAAGGGTTTGCCCCGAATTGATCAACGCCGAGAGCTTTATCCTTTCATCAATCCAACAACCAGATTTTTTCAAGAAGATCTTAAACGAAAAACGTAATGCCATTCGTATAATCTGCAAGAACGGAAGGCGTTAGGAAACTCTGTTAAGGAGATGAACAAATTCTTTACTGGCGCTCAAAGGAATCACTCGACGAGCAGCGCAGGAGTGCAATCAACATGATTGATTCTGTATGATCGCTTGACATATTCAAGAACATGATGTTGACCAATAAACAGAATGGTCTTAATGTCAAAAGTTCTACTATACTTCGAACCGCTGAAACTTACTGCTGCTTTTAATGCTTGATCCAAATCTGCGATGAGATCATCCAAATCCTCTATTCCAACTGAAAGGCGAATGAGATTGTCAGTTATACGAAGTTTTTTACGTTCCTTAAAGCTTGTTCTTACTTAGCAATCCAGGTACTGGACATAAAACAATGAAAATTTGTAAATTCTCACTTCAGGAGGTACAGAAGCATGGGTCATTATCGATGGTAATTCAGCGAGAGATTCATAACCGCCAAGTGATTCAGCTAATGTAAATATCTTAAAATAATACCGTATGAAGACCATACATGTAAAACAACAACAATGACTGCTTACCTTTAAGCTACTAAGGAACGTACGGCTTTCCTCTAAACCACCTTTGAGGTAGAAGGACATCATTCCTGACATTCCTTTTGTTTGACTCTTGTGAATTTTGTGTTGTGGGTGCGACGGCAACGCAGGATACAGCACCTAGAGATAGCAGTTCTTAAAACATATATATTGAAAACATTTCTAACTGGTTACAAATAGAAAATTCGGAGCTTGATTTTACACTTATATCTTACTAAAGTGACTCAAACTTTTCCTCTATGAGCACATCAACAACAACCAAGAAACCGTACAACAAGTCTCTGAAAACCTAGTGAAAACCACAAAACTGGTTTTTAGAAAGACATAATCGCAGCGGTCAGAGGCGCAGTACAATACAAGTGGGATCGCTCCCAGCGTCACCGGTTCACTAAGTCCTCCATCCCTCCGGGGTCAGCAAATTGGTAGCATACTTGTCTGAGAGGATAGCAGCACTGCTGACTCGACACATCGATCGGAAACCGCGAGCCATTATAAAGGCCAGATATGCATTCAGCAACCTCCAACGATGCTTCGTGGAGTCGAATGCATGGCGCATCCCTCAGGGATTGATCAAAGCCGAGAGCTCTATCCTTTACGGCTACTGTTACAGGAAGTCGTTACACACATCCAGCAATGAAAATCATAGAATTTGGGACAAATTACGCCTATAAAATACTGCTCCAAACTTGGGACAAAGAAAAATTGAAAGCAGTAAGAAGCAGCAAAAGGACGGAGAAACATAGAGCTTTCAGGCAATGTATGCAACGCATCGAACAGGAAAATATTACAATCGATACTAGCCAGGTATTTTTTGTTTCAAAATCCAAATTTTCACACTTAATAGCTTCTTAAGAAAATACGAGCAGAGCGCTACATTATCTAAAAATGCACTGATTCGTGAACCAAAACCCACACGTTCCACTCGCTCATTGTTTTCAAGATATTGAGCCACTGCTAGAGCATTCTCGTAGTGAGCTCGCATTCTGACGTGCAGCGTTTTGAGCCCTCGATTCACCAGGAAACAGTCGAAGGGAGACGGCACAGCACCAACAGCTGAAAAATAGGCACAGCATTTCTGGAAAAGGAAGCTATGAATTAGGTTGGTGGAAAAACTGCCACACCAAGTTGTTGGAAGAACAAATGCTGCTGAATATCATCGTTGTCAGTAATAACAGCACCCATCACTACGTCAGAATGTCCGTTTATGTATTTTGTAATCGAATGGATAACAATATCGACGCCCATTGACAACGGTCGCTAAATACCAAAAACTATGTATGAGTGAACAAGGCGTACAATGAATACAACCATTATGATGTTGAGATACTTGCGAAACCACGGACCGCAGGTGTCTGTGGTGAAGAACGAACGCGTTATTACTCTTTCCGGGAGCTAACGCATTCACCACTACACCATGCGTGTCCTCCGTTTCATGAGCAACGAATATTTTTAAAAGCAAAAACAAAAATCTTCCATGTTAATGCCAAACCTGAAAATAAGGACTCATGAACGTATTGTCCACCACGACCAAGATGTTGGAATTGACCCTTTTAACACAATGCACTACTGCAGCGATGTCGACCACCTTCAAAAGCGGATTGGAAGGCGTTTCGAACCAAACCATCTGAAAAATGGTACCAAAATACCATCATGCGACTCGGTTTCGCTACACCACATGCTGTCATAGAAACCAAATAGAAGGTGATAAACTAAATATGCGTAGATTGTCAAGCATGAACGAATTACATGATAATCTATACTTGAAATTCACTGGATTTATGAAACACTTGCCTTTGTATTCGATTTGAAGGCTTCTTCGAGACAAGCAATGTGGGTTAGATCAACAAAATCAGCTTGTAGTCCATGATTTACAACCGATACACGACGAATAAATCGCTGTGTACCTAAAATAAAGTCACCCACACCGTCCCGTATGAGATAATAAACAAGCATACAAGACTGAAAAAATATGGAAGAAGAGATTTAGTCTGTTATCCATCACCACATTAACCATTTTTAAATTCAGTAAAAACGCATAGCAAAACTTTTGGAAGCTCTGTAAACAAATCTCCAACCAATTCAACGACTTCACGATGGCGCGCAGTTAGTACGGCAATACTCCAGTTCCTCTTAATAGTGTATTCATTAACAGTGAATCGGTTTCAACATAAAGGATGAAAAATAAAGCTCTGGGCGCTGATCAATCCTCTAGATATGCACAGTGCATTCGACTTCATTAAGCGTTTGGAGGTGATTAAATGCAAATCTGGCCTTTACAATGACCGGCGGGGTCATGCCAATGTATCGAGCAAGTGCTGATATGCTCCCAGACAGGTCTGGTATCAATTTTCCGGTCCCGGAAGGATAGAAGACTTGAACTACTTGGGCGCTGATCGATCCCATGTGTATTACACGACGCCTACGACTAATGCGCCACACACGCCCCGTGGCTCCAACATCACCTGAATCACCTGTAGTCCCGTTGATCGTAGAGTGACTAGAGCGGACGCCAGTAAATCCTCTATTTTTCCCTGTCGCGTGCAAGAGTAGCCCAGTGAGTCCTGCTTGCTTCAGGGGCTCGTCGAGCATCATATCTTTTTTTAGGCTTTTCGTGAAGAACTCTGACCATCGAATCGGTGGTCTTTCTGCAATGCTTTTAACAACCACAGGAATCCAGTCACTAATGGCTCTAGCCCATCTGTTGTCGTTCATAAGCATTACATGCACGGCTCTGATGATTTCCCCACCTAGATAGACATAACTGGGACATTCGGAGATGTTCGTTCCAATGAGCGTGAATAGAGCATACGAAAATAATCGGTTCCTCATGAACATCGTTTTTGTGAGATTTAGCTGAAGAACAATCTTTCCACAGGCTTTATTAAAGTCGGCAAGCAAACGTTCCGCTTGGCTAATGTTTGGTGTTATAAAGGCGATGTTATCAGCAAAGCAAAGATGGTGTAATTGCCGACCATCGATTTTCAGTCCCATATTATCCCATTTCAATGTTCGTATGACGTTCTGGAGGGTGGCGGCAAATAATTTTAGCGAGATGGTACCGCCCTAATCAACCCCTCTTTTAACATTAATGTTAACACCGCTGTAGAATGGTGATATCTCGGTTGTGAAATTTTTGTACCGCTCATGAAGAAACTTTGTGTACTGAATAGGGACTTCTTGAATATTAAGGGCATCCATTACTTCTTCTGTCTCAACTGAGTCAAAAGTCTTCTTTAAATCGATGGCAATACTTCAATGAGTCTTGTTATCGTGTGTATGTGGTCCAGCGAACTAAATCCTTTTCAGAACCCTGCTTGCTCACATGGTAGTCCTTCGTCCAGTGTTCTGTCAATCCTGTTTAGGATGACTCGAGTGAAAAGATTGTAGACGACGCACAGCAAGCGGATTGGGCGATAGTTGCTGGTCTCGTGTAGGTCACCCTTCTTGAACAATAACACGATCCTGCTGGTCTTCCACTGAGTATGGACCTTGCATTCAGGCAGGTAAGGTGTAAAGAGCCGAGCCAGTGTGTTTACGTGGATTGGTAGAAGGTTATTCAGGTGTTCTGATCTTATCCTGTCAGGACTTGGTGCTATTCGATTTTTCACCGACGAAATAGCATGTCAGATTTTGGAACGGAGCACTGGAGGTACAACATATCCATCCTCATTCACTTCATGTAATTGAAGGTGGACATGGCTATCGAAGAGATCTGAATAGTATTCGTAAATGATTTTCTCCATTGCCTTCCTGGTCGCTGTTAGTGTTCCATCTGGGCGTTGGAGTATAGTTACCTTGGTCTCGTAAATGGTGAAGCTTCGGTGGACTTTGCAAATGCTTTTCCTAGCCTCTGCAGCTTCGACCATTACTGCTGCTCTTCTCTCTTTAAGATCTTTTATCGCCCGTCTGCACTGATTTGAAAGTTCGGACGTTCGATCGCGGTTGCATGCAGCTCGTGCGATTACACGCTGGCGTATAAGCTCGCGTTTCTGGCGACAGACGTAACTTGATGACTTTCGAGCTCTCAGCTTTCATAGCGGTAACATGAAGATGTTGAATGAGCCGTTCGTATTCCTTGTAGATATTATCGACAACGGCATCTTCCCAACAGCCGACTAATGAACTGGATAAGTCCCAGTTCACGGCGATTCTGGGACTTCGGTTTATGAATTTATCGGATTTCTCCTTTCCGCGAAGAATAGAATCTTGCACGAAATTAAACGGTGGTCTGATCCCGCGTAAAATTTTGGGACAACAACGACATCGGTTGGGCAAAACTTCCTATTTACTATGATGTGGTCTATTTCGTTATGGTACTCTCCATTGGGAGATTCCCACGTCCATCGTTGACAGGGGGGCTTCTGAAATTGCGAGTTACCATGGATGGTCTTGGTTGCCATGATAAACTCAAACAACCGCTCGCTCTGTTCGTTCCATTGTAATTCGTGGGCGCCCATCTGACGCTCTTCAGATGTTCATCTTGCTCCAATCTTGGCGTTGAAATCTCCAATGATGACCTTGAAGAATGTATAGTGTTCTCTGTAGAACTTCTCCAACTCTATGTAGAACACTTCGACTTCTTTTTCGTCATAGTTTGATGTTGGCGCGTAAACGACAAAAGCTGTCAAAGCCGGAATTGACACACATCTTCTTAATCGTGAACGTCCGATTCGGGTTGTGAGCTGTTCGAATGAATCGATGTTCATGGACAAACTCGTGTTGACGAGAACGCTGACACCGTCTACGCCTCTACTGTCGCATGTTCCGAGGAACAGTTCTTCTCCAGTGTCATAGACAGCGTTGAATGGGTGGCGTCGTCTCGTCTCGGCCGATGACGTCGTACCTTATCATTCTTGCTTGCATGAGCAAGTTTCCTATCGAGGACTCGGATGCAAGTGTACGTGCACTGTAGGTACAGATCGTCATCTTAGTTCCTTGCAATACAAGCAGCTTCCATTGGCCCGAAAATTTTAGCAGTCCTTCCGTATTCGCCCTACCCAACACTGCTAATCGGGACTCATTTGGGATCAGCGAAATGAGGCTTGTTTTACTGTTTAGTGTTTTGATACCCACGTATAGATTGCTAGGCTTTGAACGAGGGAGCTGGGCATACTCACCGGTAGCTTGCCTGGCTCTGTCAGGGTGGACATGGAGCTTATTTGTTGGAGGCGACTCCTAACCACGTCCCATTCCGTCACTTGCAGGCTTTCGGCCGAATTGACTCGTAGAATATAACCTGCATAGACTAGAACGTACCCACATAAGCGTGCATGAATGTCTCGTAAATACAGTATGTGCCAAATCGGCGCAGTAAAAATAGGGAGCCCATCCTCTGGATCCACCTGGGTCTCAGGGAACCAAAAGTCGCTTTTAGTCCGCGATTAACCCCCTATCTGCCACTTGGGGATGCGCCACGTAGCCTCGCGACTAACCCGTCATAGGGATCCTTCATATGAGGGAGATCCGTGGATCCTGTGGATATAGACTTTAATATCTGCAAAATCAGTCTCGAAAGTGATTATGAAGTTGTGTAGGATGCGATGAGGGCTTCACTATTTCCACAAAGAGAAATACGTCGCGTCTGTGAGTCTTCCACTGTGACATGTGCGACCCTCTGCAAAAGCGTCTTACGGTTTTCCTTTTCTTTTTTCATAGCAAGCGTTTTCCAACAAAGACATTTCACTCAACCAGAGCAACCTTGAGCAGAAAGCAAGTCGCTTGCATATTACACTCATTTACTGCAGCCCCACAATTCAGTGAAGTGAACACCCAATGTAGTACTATCGGGAAGTCAGCATACATTTTTGAATTGCGCAACCCCTATTCTTACGCTTACTTATTTGCTGAGATACACGTTTTCACAAGCTGTGCGAGTCCCAGCAGTTCTCCCATTCGTTTCACTGTGCAGCCGTCAGCTCTATGGAGAAATGTCCAAATTCATGCACTTGCGACTTAGACTCTCCGGACAGAGTGGCTCCTGTGACAGCAGCGAATCCTGGGATTAGTCCATAAACTGTCCGATGTAGAAAGCCGAACCTCATTTATTAATACGTGCCCAATTACAAAACTTTGGTAATTTTGCTTCCAGCGGCTTCATATACACTGTATGGAAGCACACTGGTGACCGCTCACTCAGCGTCCCTACGTTGCAACATTTCTTCATCATCCTCACCAGTAATGGTCCATATGGCGAGAAGTACTTTAGTACTGTCTTCACCAATAATACTATCTGCTCTGAATGTACGAACTTCAGTGGGAAACATTTTTTTTTTGTAAATGATTAAGTGTAGAATAGGACCTTCTTGGCCAACGTCTGATATAACGCTTTAGTTGGTTAAATTTTCAATCCGACAAATGATAACGGATGAAACTTTAGGCGTTGATCAGTCCCTGTGGCATATGCCATGCGTTTGACTTTATCAAACTTTGTGGAGATGAACGAATGTATACTTAGCTTAACCAGTGATTACCGGTGGCCTACCGATGTATGAAAACTGTGATTGTCCTCACAGACAAACGGCACCATTGAGTGAGCCTGGTAAGTTATCTAACCAGCAATCGCGTGTGTATTGCATGCCACCTCTAACCACTGCGCTACACGCTCTCCTCTCTGCTTTGATCACACAAAAAAGCAAGGAAAAACCTCTGTGTAGAAAAACAAATCATCGAAAAGGACATTCAGTGAGATTAACGCGCATGGACCACTTCGCCCCAAAAAGTGTGCACCAATCAGTGATCATTGTGATTAGCAAATATGTTTTATCTCGATAGAATCATTTGATTAAAAGAGCTTCTTAAAACTTCCTGTTTCAGAAAAAAATACGAAGAATGATCTAATACAGCAGCTTTAGGAGCTAGGATTTTTGCTAAACATGACAAATGGACCCTAAACGATGAGTCACATTGACGAAGCCATTTATTGAAAACGAATGTTCAGCTTGCATCCACATTTACTGAGTCAAATATCAAATTCAAGAATGAGACTGGTAAACAGAAGTATTTGTGTACCTCCATAAACATCATCGGAACAAATGATGTGGTCACCGGCTCGAAGCAAGTTTATAATAGCCATGGAAGAGGCGAGGCCAGAGGAAAACACATGACCTGAGACAATCTGAGTTGCTGGCAAAAACGTAATATATCAATAGAACAACTGCTCTTACTCTCTTAAGTGAACTCACAGTACTTTCCATCTTCAAGCGAAGCTAAGCACTTCTGTAAGACATCTCTTGATGGATTGCCAGCTCTTGAATAATCATGTCCTTTGGGTTCTCCTGGTCGGTCTTGTTTGTATGTAGTAGAAAGGGAAATAGGAGCCACTACCTGAAGTCATTTCTTTAAATATCCCTTACGAGTTGAAATAATGGCCAACCAAACATCACAAGAAACCATTTCCATCCCTGATGAACACTAATAAGGTTCCTTATAAAACAGAACTGCTGTTAGATCATCACAAGAAGTTCGTCGGTGACGAAATGGAAACGTTTCTCAAGACGACGAGACAGCGGTAATTTGTTTCCGCATCAAACTGATCAGGGAGATGACAGTAAACTGTGGAGACACCAGGATGGCGAGGAAACGAACCGTTCGCCGGAAAAAGAAATCACGGCTTGTGAGCCTATGGGTCTGTTTGTAGGTTTCGAATCCTGTATAGGAACAATGAAATCCATAAACCTGGAGAACGGTCTAGAAAAATTCGCCTGGTTTCTTGGAAAGAAAAAGTAGCCCAAAAATCGAATACAAACGAATCGAACATACCTGATTCATGTCCCACTGTTCCGGTTCTTGACCAACATGAATGGCAGCGGTACCAAAGTTAGGGAAGCTCTCTCTTGACATCGCAGGAGCTAGTTCCTCAAATCAGGAGCTGTTGAAACGCGAAGTTGAGATATTTAATTAACAATCAAGCGGAAATGAATAGCTATAAGGCAGCTATGTGATAAATGTGAGAGGGAAATTGGTTGCCACTCATACAAACAGTCGATAGGATAGATGGTTCGCATCGCACTGAGGTCCAGAGCTGCCTTGATTTCAAATTAAATATGAAAGTAATGAGAGTTCGTCACAAGCAAATAAGGTCTTGAGAATTACGACACAACTATCCGAACTGGTAGAAGTGACATCAAAACTCAGTAAAACTTAAGGCTTTAAACCTCGGAATCAAAACATCAAATCTCTCCCAAGCATTTATGCTTTTACAAACGGACCCATTTAAGTAGGTAACCCCAGTAGGTAAACAGACAAAGGACTCAGAGAAAACTCGTGGTCCACTGCTCCGTTTCCCCACATTTTCTTAGGTTTTAGAGAACAAATTTATTTATGATCTTATAAGCTGATCTTCTTCAGCTGGTGCGAAGTTGGTATATGTCTTCGTTGTCATTGCTGGTGTTGTTGGTCGTTGGCTGACGTTTCGACGATTTCGTCTTCCTCAGAGCCATGATGTTACGAGTGAGTCCCACCAACAACACCAACAACAACGACAACGACAACGAAGACATATACCAACCTCGCACCAGCTAAAGATCAGTTTATAAGATCATAAATAAATATATCAACTATGTATGCCGAGGTTTATAGAAAGTCGGTCTTTTGAGTTGTTTTAGAGAACAATTTCTCTATGAACTGAATAGGTTAGGAATCTATTGGATGACGTATAAACAGAATAGCGAAATTTTTGGGAAATCGAATGATTCGGGCCAATTGGCTGTGTTTTCCATGACGTCACAGCGCAACGTAAACAATGATGACGCACGTCATCGACAATGAAAACAATCGGGGAAAACAACGAAACAAAAGGATTACGGAAGTCAGTCACTGTGGGAATCGATGGAGGAAGTAATCGGGATCCACCCAGAAGAGCAAGGTGATCGTCGCACTGCTGCTGTCCTGTCGGAGTGTTCGCCAAATTCAGATTCGCACACGGATTTAGTCGTCCACCAACAACATCACAACGTGATAGCAACGAAAAGTTGAACTGGAAAACATTCGGAGAAAGCCGGTTCACCTTGTACTAGCAGAACGGCTTCTCCTCAGAACAGACTGTTAAAATATAAATATTACAAAAGAGAATGTTTGGTAATCACCTTTTCCCTTCAAATCACCAATAAGCAGGTGCTCATTTAAAACGACCGGTCGGATTTCTTGCTGAAATCTTGGAAAAAAGAATTGACTAACAAAACAAAGCTCTTTTAGGTGAAGACCTAAGAAACCCAAAGATGGTAAAAACTGTGGGAAAAACCGATATAGAGGGCAAATGAAAATGAAAAGTTAGAAAGAGAAGCAGATGCAAATGGTTGTCGCCTGTTTATAGAACAATTTTATTACCACTATCAACACCAGGTCTTTCCATTGGAAGTGAACGGAATGGACAGCAATCATGGAGTGTAAAGAGGAGTAAGGGAAGCAATTGAGGAGGTAGATGAAATAAATGAAGAAATAGCAAAGTGAAAATGAACGGAAGTAAGAACCACTGGAATGAAATGGGGATAAAAATGACAATCTACACTATCAAATGGGAAGAAAGGATGAGCAAGGTGCGACGGGAGATGAGCGGGTCGTGACGGGTGGGCGGTCGCCAGCGGGCCACGTGCGACTCGCAACGATCGATCATGCCGTGTTCGGAAGAAGATGAGGAGAGAAAACGGTCTGAAGGAACGGATAGGACGCGGGAAGAAAACAGAAGCGCGGGAAATGTGACATCACGTCATGTGGGAATGGAATGATGTGCTGGAGCGACAAAAGGCAAGAGGGAATGCAGAAATGAGCTGGGACGGATGCAGCACGGACTAAAGCCGGGCCATGTGTCCCGTTGGTAGCAGGTTTCTGTCAGGAAATTGATTGCGTACCAGTCAGCCTGAAATTTGGAAAATTCCTCACGTTTCTTTCTCTTTTTTCGATTGCGAACAAACGAAACATAAGGAAAAGCGTCACCTGCAAATCGACATGTCTTGCTATGGGAGAGTTGACAGCGGCACTAGTGCCTCACACTTCGACTGCCGTATGGCTGAAAACAGTGCTATTCTAGTACTTTCTTCCAGGCTTTTCGTGAAAAACTCTGACCATCGGGTCGGTGGTCTTCCTGCAGTACGTTTGACACCCCGAGGAATCCAGTGTCGACAAGTCGACCAAATAAATATTATCAAACGGAAAATAATGTGATGACGATGTGCGCGATGATATATGTCCGGAAGAAAAACAAGTAGTTATCAACGGACATTATCATTATATCCACCATCAGCATCGTGTATAAAAGGGCATCACTGAAGGAGTATGCCTCATTCGAGGAGGTGGACCGCTGAAGAAGACCTGACTCGACACGAAGGCGAAGCCGCCACATCGCGGCGAATAACAAGCGTGGACCATCGACTCAGATCATCGGCTGTCGACAAGTCGACCAAATAAATATTATCAAATGGAAAATAATTTTCTCTATTGCAACTATATTCTTTATGTGTTCTGATGGTGCTGAGTGCCCTACATTCATATCCAATCCTAACCATCGGGCACGCCAGTAAGTACGGCAACTATAACCAACAGACACCACCGGGAATAATACTAGGCACGACGCATTGCTTAGGGGCGAGACCTTGCGACCCGTGACGCGACCCAGCGACCCACGCCACTCGTTCGGATCTAGCCACGCCTCTTAGCAGGGATATTTGCTTTCTGACGACACGTGGACATCGCCGTCGTTCTTCTTCATCAAACTCTCCAGCTACATCACCTTCTTTAGCAACTCAATCTGTCTTGATTAGGTGGAAATATTGTTAAATAAAGACTCATGCTCTTGCTTCAGCAACCTTGGCTTGTTATAAACATGCATGCACATGTTGACTAAGTATCACCTTATCAATGTGCACCTGTGTCTTGTACTGGAACACGAATTACACACTACTAAACCTTCTTCAACCATGTTAAAACTTAATAACAAGTTGCAACTTTATGTGTTCTGATGGTGCTGGGTGCCCTACATTCATATCCAATCCTAACCATCGGGCACGCCAGTAAGTACGGCAACTATAACCAACAGACACCACCGGGAATAATACTAGGCACGACGCATTGCTTAGGGGCGAGACCTTGCGACCCGTGACGGGACCCAGCGACCCAAGCCACTCGTTCGGATCTAGCCACGCCTCTTAGCAGGGATATTTGCTTTCTGACGACACGTGGACATCGCCGTCGTTCCTCTTCATCAAACTCTACAGCTTTCTCAATTTACCTAGGCACAAATAATGTTAACCAGATTCTGTAGCTTGCACTTCCAATAGATTAATGTTGTCACAGATACTCTTGTCATTACTGCGTGTTGTTAATGTAACAGTTTTGGTAAATTCCATCACCGCTCACGGGCACTCTAAGCAACAATTCTTCATTCCTATTGCTAAAACATTCTCGCAACCGCTGTTCACAATCTTGCATTGTGAGCATGTAAGTCTTAACTCTTTCATAATCGTAACATTATTCTTACACAATCAGTATTAGCTAATCACTCATATACTCATCACATTGTTATGACCATTTTGCAGTATCGCAAGTTCACATATACATTCTATTATGCTAGCCCCTTATTATGGCGCTAGTGCACTCCCCACCATACTTATACGTCGCCACACTCCCTTAACCTACGGATCTCCATCATCTGTATCTAGCCTCTTATGCCTAATCCCACCTTTAGCAAGCAGCGTAGGAGTACTGTAACACGTTTAGTGCTGTCATGTGTATATGTCATTAACGACGTCACACCCGCCTCCATATTGTACAATTGTATAATGTACATACATTTGTAATTTCATTGCGTTGTTGTGTAAATAATATGTATATAAACGGTTTAATTACCCAAATTTGAGGTATCCAGTATTGTGACTGCCAATCAAGAAAAGTCCCGCGTGACACTAGCAAAGACGAGCAACTAATCCGATCGAGTCTTCTCAACTGCTTGGTATTCACATAACAGCGAGCCGTTCCCGACAGTTCTGGTGCATTGGCCGCTTGAAAGGAAATCCCCCAACATCCAGTCACTAATGGCTTTTGTCCATCGGTTATCATTCATACGCATTACGTGTCCGGCCCACCTCATCTACGACTGTTTGGCGTATAGAACGGCTTCTTCGATTTTTGATCGTTGACGTAGGTCGGAGCTTCGCATCCCATCCTTTACTTGTGTGAAACGGGATACTCCTAGCATCGTCCTTTCGACTAAGCGTTCGATAACGCTGAGTAATCTTTCATCCTGCTTACGCAGTGACCAGGTTTCTGACGCATACGTTAGGGCAGGAAGAACCGTTGAGTCGAAAAGGTGGACACGGAGTCGGGTGTTCTTTGTTCTCTTCACTACATCCTCGATGCTCTTGAAAGCTTCCCAAGCCGCTAGTTTCCTTCTGCTCAGCTCTGGAGCTAAGTCGTTCATCATGTTGATTTCCCGACCTAGATAGACATAGCTGGAGCATTCGGAGATATTCGTTCCGTTGAACGTGAATGGGGCAAACGAAACCAATCCGTTCTTCATGAACATCGTTTTCCTTAGATTCAGTCGAAGACCAATCTTTCCACACGCTTTATCAAAGTCCGAAAGCATTCGTTCCGCTTGGATAATGTCTGATGTTATAAGGATGATGTCATCAGCAAAGCGAAGGTGATGTAACTGCCGACCATCGATTTTCACTCCCATATTACCCCACTCCAACGCTCGCATGACGTTCTGGAGGATGGCGGCAAATTATTTTGCCGAGATGGTATCGCCTTGCCTTACTCCTGTTTTGAAATCGACGTCAATATCGTTGTAGAGTGGTAATATCTCGGTTGTGAAATTTTTCTACAGCTCAAGAAGAATCTTTGTGTACCAAGTAGGGACTTCCTGATTATCAAGGGCTTCCATGAGTGCTTCTATCTTAACTGCGTCAAAAGCTTTCTTTAAATAGATGAAAGTGAGACAGAGCGGTCTTTTCTACTCTCGCTATACTTCAATGAGTCTAGTTTCCGTGTAGATGTGGTCGATCTTACTGAATCCTTTTCGAAACTGCTTGCTCACATGGCTGTCTTTCGTCAGTGTTTTGCCATACCTGCTTGGGATCACTTGAGTGAAGAGTCTATGGACGGCAGGCAGCAAGGAAATTGGGCGACAGTTGCCGGTATCGTAGAGGACACATTATTTGAAAAGCAGCACGGTCTTGCTGTTCTTTCACTGAGTAGGTACCCTGCATTCAGATGGGTATGGTGTGTACAGCCGAGCCAGTGTGCTTATGAGGTATGGTGGAAGGTTCTTCCGGTGTTTATATCTGATTCTGTTCGAACCTGATACTTTTCGATTCTTCAACGACGAAATAGCATGCCGGATTTCGAAAGGGAGAACCGGTGGTACGACATATCCATCATCCTTCATTTCATATGACTGAGGGTGGATGTGGCAATCGAATAGATCTGAGTAGTATTCGTGAATGACTTTCTCCATCGCTTTCTGGATGCTGTAGCTCTTACGTCTGGGCGTGGGAGTGCAGTCATCTTGGTCTTGTAACTGGCGAGGCTTCGGTGGGCATTGCGAATGCTTTTCGCAGCCTCTGCAGCTTCGTCCATTACTGCTGCTCTTCTCTCTTTAAGATCTTCTTTTATCGCTCTCTGCACTAAGCCCTGGCGTTAGATATCGGTTGCCTGCAGTTCGTGCTATTCCACTGGCATACCAGCTCGAGTATTTCTGGAGACAGACGTCTCTTGGTGATTTTCGAACATCAGCTTCCATAGCGCTAACGTGGTAGTGTTCAGTGAGCCAATTGTATTCCTCGTCGATGTTACCGAGAACTGAATCTTCACAACAGCAGACTAATAAATAAGTCCCAGTTTATGATGGCTTTGGGAATTCGTTTTTTGAATTCTGCACGTTTCCTCCATTCGGTGAGAAATGAGGCAATGGTCTGATTCAATCTAGAATTTTGGGGAAACAACGAAATCGGTTGGGCAGGGCATTCCATTTGCTCTTCATCGATATAGTTTTATGGCGACGGGTAAACGACGAAGATTGCCAAAGCCGGTATTGATGCGCATCTTTTTAGTTGTAAGTGTGCGATGTGGATAGTTAGTTGTTCGAATGAATCGATGTTCATGGACAACTCTCGTTGACGTGAAAGCCGACGCGGCGGACTCCTCTACCGCTGCATATTCCCAGGTGAAACTCATCTCCGGTTTCATAGACGGCGCTTAGACGGTGCCAGTCCGATGACGTCGTACCTTACTCTTCATGCTTGCATGAGGGGGCAACGAGGGTGTTCAAAGGTGTTCGACAATAGCAAATCCAATTACATTCTTTTACTGTCATCACTATTATTACTATCAGTATCATTTCACATTCTACAGTGCATAATCCACAGATCTACCTTGCAAGATAGGATGACTACGGAGAGGCTACTAAAATCTCAGCGCCTCCCTAGACTGACAAATTCACAAAGGGCAAAGATGAAGATCTATGATTACAATGCACCCATACTTGAATTTGAGTCGTCGATACAAAACCTGATCACGCAACCAAGAAGAATACGACGTCATCGAACTGGCGAGATGAGACGACGCCATTCATTAAGTGTCCTCCATGAAACCGAAGAAGAACTGTTCTTCGGAACATGGGAAAGTAGAGGAGCAGAAGCGTGATATATATATATATATATATATACATATATATATATATCGACTAGGAGAAGTTGTACAGAGAAAGTCATAAATTCTTGAAGGTCATCTATCGTTGGAGATTTCAATGCTCACTTATCGCCCGTCACTTATCGCTCCTCACATAACGCCCGTCACGTATCGAGCCTCGCCCATTATCCTCAATTATCGGCCCTCAAGAATCACCCGTCACCTATCGTTTTTCACCTATCGCCCACCACTTATCAGTACTCACCTATCGCCCCTCACCGATATGGCTCGAAACCAATCGCACCTGACCTATTGCCCTCACCCACATAGCTCAACATCCATCGCTCCTCACCTATCACCATAACCTTTAGCGTTCGACACCTTTCGTCCCTTACCTAGATCGCACGTCACCTTTCCCTCCTCACCTACATAGATCGTCACCTATCGCCCTCATCTATCACCAATCACCTATGTCGCATCTCACCTATTGCCCCTCACCTATCACTCATAACCTATATCGCCCGTTGCCTTTCGCCTCTCATCTATCACCTCCCACCTATATGGGTTGTCACCTACCGCCACTCGTCTTTAACCTCTCACATATATCGCCACTCTCCTATCGCCCGTCTCCTATCGCCTATCGCTTCTCATTCACATAGCTCGACAGCTATCGCCCCTCGCCTATCATCCATAACTTACATCTCCCGTCACCTTTCTCCTCTCACCTATCCACCTTCACATATATGGCTCCTCACATATCGCTCCACTCCTATCGCACCACCTATCGCCCCACACCTATATCGTTCCTCACCTGTCACCCTTCACCTATATAGCTCTTAAATTATAGTTCTTCACCTATGTGGTTTTCACCTATCGCCCCTTTATTATACAGCTCGTCAAATATCGTACCTCACCTGTCACCTCTTACCTATCTCCATTCACCTATATAACACTTCACCTAACGCCCTCACTTATAGACCATAACATATACAGCCGTCACGTATCGCCCCTCACCCATTTAGCTCGTCACCTACCTAGGCTTAAGCCTAAGCCTAAATGTAAGCCTACGCCAATCGAACCTCACCTATATGGCCGTCGCCAATCGCCAATCACCTATCACCACACACCTGTATGGCGCGCCACCTACCGCCACGCGCTTATCACCTTTGGTATTGCCAATCACCTATATTGCCTCCCAACCGACCGTCGCCCTTACCTCTAACCTCCATGGCCCGTCACCGCCCTACCTAGCACTTCTCACCTATATATCCCGTCACCTACCGCCACGCACTTATAACACTCACTTATCGCCACTCACCTATATTGCCTTTCACCTATCGCCGCTCACCTATCGTCCTTCACTTATAAATCATCACTCACCTATATTGCCTCTCAACCGAACACTCTTACCTTTCACCTCTCCTATATGGCTCGTCACCTATCGCCTCCAACCTGTTGCCATTATCTATCACCACTCACCTATATCGCCCGACACCTATCGCCCCTCTCCTACCGCAGATCACCTATAGATCTCGTTAACTACCACCACTCACCTATAGCCTCTGTCCTATCACCTCACCTCTATAGCCCGTCACCTACGGTCACTCACATATCACCCCCAACCTGTATGACCTGTCACCTATCGCCTCTCACCTGTCGCCCCTCACCTATATGGCCATCGCCAATCGACCATCACCTTTCACCACACAGTTGTATGGACCGTCACCCACCGCCACGCACTTATCACTCTGACCTATTGCCAATCACTTACATTGCCTCTCACCTACCTATCACCCTCACCCAAAAGGCTTGTCACCTATCGCCCCTCATCTGTCGCCCCTCACCTGTATCGCTTCTCATCTAACACTACGCACCCATAAACCCTCAACTATAGACCTCGTCACCTATCGCCACTAACTTGTATGGGTTGTCACCTACCGCCACACAATTAACAGCCTTACCTCTATCGCCCATCACCTATCGCCACTCAGCTGTAGCGTCTGGCCTATCACCCCTACCTACACAGCTCGTCACCTACCTAGGCTTAAGCGTAGGCCTTGGCCTAATCCTAAACCTAAGCCTAAGCCTAAGCATAAGCCTAAGCCTAAGTCTAAGCCTAAGCCCCTTATCTGTCACCCCTCACCTGTATCGCTTCTCATCTATCACAACGCACCCATCGCTCCTCAACAATAGATCTCGTCACCAACCATCGCCACTAACTTGAATGTGTTATCACCCACCTGAACACAATTAACAGCCATACTTCTATCGCCCATCACCTATCGCCACTCACCTATAGCGTCTGGCCTATCAGTCCCACCTAAATAGCTCGTCACCAAACTCGAGCACAAGTCTAAGCCCAAGCCTAAGCCTAAGCATCAGACTAAGCCTAAGCCTCAGCCTAAGCCCAAGCCTAAGCCTTAGCCTAAGCCCAAGCCTAATGCCAAGCCTAAGCCTAAGCCTCAGACTAAGCCTCAGACTAAGCCTAAGCCTAAGCCTAAGCTCAAGCCTAAGCCTAAGCCTAAGCCCAAGCCTATGCCTAAGCCTAAGCCTAAGCCTAAGCCTAAGCCTACGCCTGAGCCTAAGTGTAAGATTAAGCCTAAGCACCTTATCTGTCGCCTCTCACCTGTATCGTTTCTCATCTATCATTACGCACCCATCGCCCCTCAACTATAGATCTCGTCACCAACCATCGCCACTAACTTGTATGGGTTGTCATCTACCTCCACACACTAAACAGCCTTTCCTCTATCGTCTATCACCTACCGCTCCTCAATTGTAGATCTCGTCACCAACTATCGCCACTAACTGGTATGGGTTGTAACCTACCTCTAGACACTTAACAGCCCTACCTCTATCGCCCATCACCTGTCGCCACTCACCTACAGCCTCTGACCTATCACTCCCACCTAAATAGCTCGTCATCCACCTAGGCTTAAGCGTAAGCCGAAGCCTAAGCCTAAGACAAAACCTGAGCCTAAGCCTAAGCCTAAGCCAAAGCCTTAGCCTAAGCCTAAGCCTAAGCGTAAGTCCAAGCCTAAGCCTAAGCCTAGGCCCATTATCTGTCGCCCCTCACCTGTGATAGATCACTACGCACCCATCGCTTCTCAACTACAGTTCTCGTCACCAACTATCGCCTCTAGCTTGCATGGGTTGTCACCTACCTCCACACACTTAACAGCCTTTCCTCTATCGTCCATCACCTTTCGCCACCCACCTATAGCGTCTGGCCTATCAGCCCCACCCATATAGCTTGTCAGCTTCCTAGGCTTAAGCGTAGGCCTTAGGCCAATGCTAAGCCTAAGCATAAGCCTAAGCCTAGGCCTAAGCCTTAGCCTAAGCCTGAGCCTAAGCGTATGTCCAAGCCTAAGCCTAAGCTTATGCCCCTTATCTCTCGCCCCTCACCTGTATCGCTTCTCATAGATCACTACGCACCCATCGCCCCTCAGCTATAGATATCGTCACCAACTATCGCCACTAACTTGCATGGGTTGTCACCCCTCCACACACACTTAACAGCCCTACCTCTATCGCCCATCACCTGTCGCCACTCACCTACAGCCTCTGACCTATCACTCCCACCTAAATAGCTCGTCATCCACCTAGGCTTAAGCGTAAGCCGAAGCCTAAGCCTAAGACAAAACCTGAGCCTAAGCCTAAGCCTAAGCCAAAGCCTAAGCCTAAGCCTATGCCTAAGCGTAAGTCCAAGCCTAAGCTTAAGCCTAAGCCTAAGCCTAAGCTTATCGCCACTTACTTGTATGGGTTGTGACCTACCGCCACATATTTAACAGCCTTACCTCTATTGTCTATCACCTATCGCCACTCACCTATAGCTTCTGGTCTAACACTCCCACTTATATAGCTCGTCGCCTACCTAGGCTTAAGGGAAAGCCTAAGCCTAAGCCTCATCCTAAGCCTAAACCTAGGCCTAAGCCTAAGGCTAAGCCTAAGCCTAAGTCTAAGCATAAGCCTTAGCCTTAGCCTAAGCCTAAGCCTAAATGTAAGCCCAAGCCTAAGCCTAAGCCTAAGCCTAAGCCTAAGCCTAAGCCTAAGCCTAAGCCTAAGCCTAAGCCTAAGCCTAAGCCTAAGCCTAAGCCTAAGCCTAAGCCTAAGCCTAAGCCTAAGCCTAAGCCTAAGCCTAAGCCTAAGCCTAAGCCTAAGCCTAAGCCTAAGCCTAAGCCTAAGCCTAAGCCTAAGCCTAAGCCTAAGTCTAAGCCTAAGCCTAAGCCTAAGCCTTAGCCTAAGCCTATGCCTAAGCGTAAGTCCAAGCCTAAGCTTAAGCCTAAGCCTAAGCCTAAGCTTATCGCCACTTACTTGTATGGGTTGTGACCTACCGCCACATATTTAACAGCCTTACCTCTATTGTCTATCACCTATCGCCACTCACCTATAGCTTCTGGTCTAACACTCCCACTTATATAGCTCGTCGCCTACCTAGGCTTAAGGGAAAGCCTAAGCCTAAGCCTCATCCTAAGCCTAAACCTAGGCCTAAGCCTAAGGCTAAGCCTAAGCCTAAGTCTAAGCATAAGCCTTAGCCTTAGCCTAAGCCTAAGCCTAAATGTAAGCCCAAGCCTAAGCCTAAGCATATACCCCTTATCTGTCGCCCCTCACCTATATCGCTTCTCATAGATCACTACGCACCCATCGCTTCTCAACTACAGTTCTCGTCACCAACTATCGCCTCTAGCTTGCATGGGTTGTCACCTACCTCCACACACTTAACAGCCTTTCCTCTATCGTCCATCACCTTTCGCCACCCACCTATAGCGTCTGGCCTATCAGCCCCACCCATATAGCTTGTCAGCTTCCTAGGCTTAAGCGTAGGCCTTAGGCCAATGCTAAGCCTAAGCATAAGCCTAAGCCTAAGCCTTAGCCTAAGCCTGAGCCTAAGCGTATGTCCAAGCCTAAGCCTAAGCTTATGCCCCTTATCTCTCGCCCCTCACCTGTATCGCTTCTCATAGATCACTACGCACCCATCGCCCCTCAGCTATAGATATCGTCACCAACTATCGCCACTAACTTGCATGGGTTGTCACCTACCTCCACACACTTAGCAGCCTTACCTCAATCGCCCATCACCTTTCGCCACCCACCTATTGCGTCTGGCCTATCAGCCCCACCTATATAGCTTGTCAGCTTCCTAGGCTTAAGCGTAGGCCTTAGGCTAATGCTAAGCCTAAGCCTAAGCCTAAACCTTAGCCTAAGTCTAGCCTAAGCCTAAGTCTAAGCCTAAGCCTAAGCCTAAGCCTTAGCCTAAGCCTATGCCTAAGCGTAAGTCCAAGCCTAAGCTTAAGCCTAAGCCTAAGCCTAAGCTTATCGCCACTTACTTGTATGGGTTGTGACCTACCGCCACATATTTAACAGCCTTACCTCTATTGTCTATCACCTATCGCCACTCACCTATAGCTTCTGGTCTAACACTCCCACTTATATAGCTCGTCGCCTACCTAGGCTTAAGGGAAAGCCTAAGCCTAAGCCTCATCCTAAGCCTAAACCTAGGCCTAAGCCTAAGGCTAAGCCTAAGCCTAAGTCTAAGCATAAGCCTTAGCCTTAGCCTAAGCCTAAGCCTAAATGTAAGCCCAAGCCTAAGCCTAAGCATATACCCCTTATCTGTCGCCCCTCACCTATATCGCTTCTCATAGATCACTACGCACCCATCGCTTCTCAACTACAGTTCTCGTCACCAACTATCGCCTCTAGCTTGCATGGGTTGTCACCTACCTCCACACACTTAACAGCCTTTCCTCTATCGTCCATCACCTTTCGCCACCCACCTATAGCGTCTGGCCTATCAGCCCCACCCATATAGCTTGTCAGCTTCCTAGGCTTAAGCGTAGGCCTTAGGCCAATGCTAAGCCTAAGCATAAGCCTAAGCCTAGGCCTAAGCCTTAGCCTAAGCCTGAGCCTAAGCGTATGTCCAAGCCTAAGCCTAAGCTTATGCCCCTTATCTCTCGCCCCTCACCTTTATGACTTCTCATCTATCACTACGCAACCATCGCCCATCAACTACAGATCTCGTCACCTATCGCCACATGGGGCTGACAGGCCAGACGCTATAGGTGAGTGGCGACAGGTGATAGACGATGGAGGAAAGGCTTTAAAATTATTCCGTTGTTCGCGAAATTTTGCAAAAACATCAGATCTGCGCTGAAACTGTTGCTTTCGATGCTAAATATATGAAGCACCTCAAATGTGCTTCGAAGTCTTTAAAATTAATGCGTTCTTTGCGAAATTATGCAAAAATATCAGATTTTCGCTGAAACTGCTGCTTTCGAAGCCGAATTCATGAAACAAGTTCATTGTGCTTCGAAGTCTTTGCAATTAGTGCGTTCTTTGCGAAACTCTGCAAAAACATCAGAATTGCGCTAAAACTGCTGTTTTCGAAGCTAAATTCATGAAACACCTCAAATGTGCTTCGAAGTTTTCAAAATAAGCGCGTTCTTTGCGAAATTCTCCAAAAACATCATATTTTCGCTGAAACTGTTGCTCTCGGTGCTAAATTCATGAAACACCTCAAATGTGCTTCGAAGTTTTCAAAATAAGCGCGTTCTTTGCGAAATTCTCCAAAAACATCAGATTTGCGCTGAAACTTTTACCTTCGAAGCTAAATTCATGAAACACCTCAAATGTGCTTCGAAGTTTTCAAAATAAGCGCGTTCTTTGCGAAATTCTCCAAAAACATCAGATTTGCGCTGAAACTTTTACCTTCGAAGCTAAATTCATGAAACACCTCAAATGTGCTTCGAAGTTTTCAAAATAAGCGCGTTCTTTGCGAAATTCTCCAAAAACATCAGATTTGCGCTGAAACTTTTACCTTCGAAGCTAAATTCATGAAAAACCTCCAGTGTGCTTCGAAGTCTTTAAAATTAGTGGGTTCTTTGCGGAATTCTCTAAAAACATCAGATTTGCGCTGAAACTTTTACCTTCGAAGCTAAATTCATGAAAAACCTCCAGTGTGCTTCGAAGTCTTTAAAATTAGTGGGTTCTTTGCGGAATTCTCTAAAAACATCAGATTTGCGCTGAAACTTTTACCTTCGAAGCTAAATTCATGAAAAACCTCCAGTGTGCTTCGAAGTCTTTAAAATTAGTGGGTTCTTTGCGGAATTCTCTAAAAACATCAGATTTGCGCTGAAACTTTTACCTTCGAAGCTAAATTCATGAAAAACCTCCAGTGTGCTTCGAAGTCTTTAAAATTAGTGGGTTCTTTGCGGAATTCTCTAAAAACATCAGATTTGCGCTGAAACTTTTACCTTCGAAGCTAAATTCATGAAAAACCTCCAGTGTGCTTCGAAGTCTTTAAAATTAGTGGGTTCTTTGCGGAATTCTCTAAAAACATCAGATTTGCGCTGAAACTTTTACCTTCGAAGCTAAATTCATGAAAAACCTCCAGTGTGCTTCGAAGTCTTTAAAATTAGTGGGTTCTTTGCGGAATTCTCTAAAAACATCAGATTTGCGCTGAAACTTTTACCTTCGAAGCTAAATTCATGAAAAACCTCCAGTGTGCTTCGAAGTCTTTAAAATTAGTGGGTTCTTTGCGGAATTCTCTAAAAACATCAGATTTGCGCTGAAACTTTTACCTTCGAAGCTAAATTCATGAAAAACCTCCAGTGTGCTTCGAAGTCTTTAAAATTAGTGGGTTCTTTGCGGAATTCTCTAAAAACATCAGATTTGCGCTGAAACTTTTACCTTCGAAGCTAAATTCATGAAAAACCTCCAGTGTGCTTCGAAGTCTTTAAAATTAGTGGGTTCTTTGCGGAATTCTCTAAAAACATCAGATTTGCGCTGAAACTTTTACCTTCGAAGCTAAATTCATGAAAAACCTCCAGTGTGCTTCGAAGTCTTTAAAATTAGTGGGTTCTTTGCGGAATTCTCTAAAAACATCAGATTTGCGCTGAAACTTTTACCTTCGAAGCTAAATTCATGAAAAACCTCCAGTGTGCTTCGAAGTCTTTAAAATTAGTGGGTTCTTTGCGGAATTCTCTAAAAACATCAGATTTGCGCTGAAACTTTTACCTTCGAAGCTAAATTCATGAAAAACCTCCAGTGTGCTTCGAAGTCTTTAAAATTAGTGGGTTCTTTGCGGAATTCTCTAAAAACATCAGATTTGCGCTGAAACTTTTACCTTCGAAGCTAAATTCATGAAAAACCTCCAGTGTGCTTCGAAGTCTTTAAAATTAGTGGGTTCTTTGCGGAATTCTCTAAAAACATCAGATTTGCGCTGAAACTTTTACCTTCGAAGCTAAATTCATGAAAAACCTCCAGTGTGCTTCGAAGTCTTTAAAATTAGTGGGTTCTTTGCGGAATTCTCTAAAAACATCAGATTTGCGCTGAAACTTTTACCTTCGAAGCTAAATTCATGAAAAACCTCCAGTGTGCTTCGAAGTCTTTAAAATTAGTGGGTTCTTTGCGGAATTCTCTAAAAACATCAGATTTGCGCTGAAACTTTTACCTTCGAAGCTAAATTCATGAAAAACCTCCAGTGTGCTTCGAAGTCTTTAAAATTAGTGGGTTCTTTGCGGAATTCTCTAAAAACATCAGATTTGCGCTGAAACTGTTGCCTCTGAATCTAAATTCATGAAACACCTCAAATGTGCTTCGAAGTCTTTTAAATAAGCGCGTTCTTTGCGAAATTCTCCAAAAACATCAGATTTGCGCTGAAACTGTTGCCTCCGAATCTAAATTCATGAAAAACCTCAAATGTGCTTCGAAGTCTTTTAAATAAGCGCGTTCTTTGCGAAATTCTCCAAAAACATCATTCTGCAACAACATCAGATTTTCGCTGAAACAGATGCTTTCGAAGCCTATTGTATTAAACACGTCCAGTGTGCTTCGAAGTCTTTAATATTAGTGGGTTCTTTGCGAAATTCTGCAAAAACATCAGATTTTCGCTGAAACAGCTGCTTTCGAAGAAGAATTCATAAAACACCTCAAACGTGCTTCGAAGTATTTGCAATTAGTGCGTTCTTTGCGGAATTCTGCAAAAACATCAGATTTTCGCTGAAACAGCTGCTTTCGAAGAAGAATTCATAAAACACCTCAAATGTGCTTCGAAGTATTTGCAATTAGTGCGTTCTTTGCGAAATTCTGCAAAAACATCAGATTTTCGCTGAAACAGCTGCTTTCGAAGCCTATTGTATTAAACACGTCAAACGTGCTTCGAAGTCTTTAAAATTAGTGGGTTCTTTGCGAAATTCTCCAAAAACATCAGATTTGCGCTGAAACTGTTGCCTCTGAATCTAAATTCATGAAACACCTCAAATGTGCTTCGAAGTCTTTTAAATAAGCGCGTTCTTTGCGAAATTCTCCAAAAACATCAGATTTGCGCTGAAACTGTTGCCTCCGAATCTAAATTCATGAAGCACCTCAAATGTGCTTCGAAGTCTTTAAAATTAGTGGGTTCTCTGCGAAATTCTGCAAAAACATCAGATTTTGGCTGAAACAGCTGCTTTCGAATTAAATTCATGAAACACCTCCATTGTGCTTCGAAGTCTTTAAAATAAGCGCGTTCTTTGCGAAATTCTGCAAAAACATCAGATTTTCGCTGAAACTGTTGCTTCCGAATCTAAATTCTTGAAGCACCTCAAATGTGCTTCGAAGTTTTCAAAATTAGTTCGTTCTCTGCGAAACTCTGCAAAAACATCAGAATTGCGCTAAAAATGCGGCTTTCGAAGCCAATTTTATAAAACACGTCAAATGTGCTTCGAAGTCTTTAAAATTAGTGGGTTCTTTGCGAAATTCTCCAAAAACATC
>MQTX01000177.1:483187-573477 GCA_009735665.1 Angiostrongylus cantonensis | reverse complement strand
ACCATGCTCGAACAAAACCATGACCATGGACGACACTTGCGAGACTCAGAAATGAGTGGAACATGTTCTGAGGTCCGCACAACTCGTGAAGAAGGACCGGAATCATCACAGCCAAAGCATTCTACGGAAATCAGGAAAATAGATAGGTACTACAATACAAATCAAGGTACAAACTAATAACTACAATCGTCTGCAGGGAGGAAAGTGGCAAAAGGAAACATTTAAGCAACATTCAATCACATGGCACAAGCAACAATGTACAAACTGAGAGCATAGCTGGAATACGAAAAGAAGGACCTACCTACATCCCACAGTATTCTAAGATATTGGAAAAATAAGAAGAATAGGGATAGGAAGGAATAGGAAGAATAAGGCTAATCCTAAGCCACAAACTAATAACTCCAATAGTCTACAAGTAAAAGGAAAACAAGTGAGAAGAAGCACTTGCATAACACTCGACCACACTCGTACAAGCAACAATGTAAAAGCCGAAAAAGTTCTCGGGATCTGAATGGAAGCACCTTCCTGAGCGTGCACCCGTGATCCTTCGCTAACCTGTATTATCCATTCAAAACGTCTCAGTGATAGTATTCATCGGTGGAACTTCTCAACAACAGAGACGCTGAAATAAACTGTTTACAAGAAAATAACTGAGGGAGAGGAAAAACAATGGCTTCGGTGATGAAATAGGTAGCATGTGCTCCCCCAGAAAATGTCATCGAGTTTTCGAAACTGGCCTGTGGTCTGAGTTCTGCAAATATCTCAGCATCATTGTGGTTATATTTCACATAATACCTTCCATAAAAAATAATAGATAGTAAATAAAAAGTTAGACATTGTGATGGCAACAAAAGGTCCATGGATTCAAGAGCTTGATTGGATTTGACATGCATTTATCTCGTAGTGGAAATGCTATAGATTCTAACGAGCTTCATTTCGTTCTGCATAGTTTACAATGAGTCAAGACAGCCATAATAGAAGTTGAGGATCAAAGAAAGAGAAATATCTCCTCAATTATTGGCTGTATAAAAGGAAATGTGATTTCGTACTAGAATACAAAAGCGGACACGTTGTTCATAACAAGAACGGAAGCCACAAACTAAGAAATGGCTTTGTAACTAATCGAACAATAAAGTGGTTCTTAAGCTCTGATGTACTACTTAAGCAGCAATCCGCAAGAATAACATAAAAAGAAGATGAGGGACACTATACAAAACCTATGTATTGATCTTATAAATGATATAAGATCTCTATATTCTTGTTGAGCAAGCCCGAAGTTTTATTTCCTTTTTATTTACGCACAAGCTGACGTTTCGGCGGATTTCGCCTTCCTCAGAGCCTGGAAAGGTTTAGAGCTTTTACTGCTGAACAACTGTTTATTAATTCTCAATAGCCCACCTACCAAAATACACTTTATTGGTCGGCGTAGACCCCATGCATCGAGTTCAATGCACATTTTGCTTACTTATTTTGAAATAAAAAGTTAGACATTGTGATGGCAACAAAAGGTCCATGGATTCAAGAGCTTGATTGGATTTGACATGCATTTATCTCGTAGTGGAAATGCTATAGATTCTAACGAGCTTCATTTCGTTCTGCATAGTTTACAATGAGTCAAGACAGCCATAATAGAAGTTGAGAATCAAAGAAAGAGAAATATTTCCTCAATTATTGGCTGTATAGAAGGAAATGTGATTTCGTACTAGAATACAAAAGCGGACACGTTGCTCATAATAAGAACGGAAGCCACAAACTAAGAAATGGCCTTGTAACTAATCGAACAACAAAGTGGCGGGTCTATCATGGCGACCAAGACCATCCATGGTAACTCGCAATTCCAGAAGCCTCACCTTCATTGCTAGATGTAGGAATCTCCCAGTAGAGAGTACCATAACGAAATAGACCACATCATAGTAAATTGAAAGTTTCGCCTAACCGATGTCGCTATTTTCCCAAAATTCTACATAGGATCAGACCACTGTCTCCTTCGTGCAAGATTCTATTGCTGCCTAAAGGAGAGAAAGCCGCTAAATTCAAAAACCGAGGTCCCAGAGCCATCAAAAACTGGAATTATTCAACTCATTAGTCGGCTGTTGGGAAGATGACGTTGTCGACAACATCGACGAGGAATACGATCGGCTCATTCAACATCTTCACGTTGGCGGCTTGAAAGCTGAGAGTTCGAAAGTCACCAAAAGACGTCTGTCTCCAGAAACTCTTGAGCTAATACACCAGCGTGGAATCGCACGAGCAACGGGCAACCGCGAACTAACGTCCGAGCTTAATGCAGACAGGCGATAAAAGAAGGTCTTAAGGAGAGAGGACTAGCGGTCGCTTATAAGTAAAACTAATTAATGGTAGTAGTAGATAAACTAAGTTTCTGACGTTTCGATGGACTTCGCTTTCCTCAGAGCCACTTTCTATGAGGCTTCTACTGGGTATATCGCGTGGAGACCAACCGCACAGAATTCACATCATAGAAGCGTAATGTTTACACTGCTCTACGCATTACGCCTCCATGTGAATTCTGTGCGGTTTGTCTCCACGGAATACGAATAATTACTTGATCAATGCCGAGGTAAATAGAACGTCGGTCGTGGTAAGCTTCTGAAGTTTATCGTGCTGCAAATGTCGCTGAACAGCAGAATATCTCACAATATGCGTCTCATCTAGATGTTTTTCGAAACCATCCACACCTGTTTCTCACCCTTCTGTTTGTTTCCGCCAATCAGCAGGAAAAAAGTGAACAACAAACGCAATAGCAAACCAAGCTGAGCAGAAGTCGTGCGAAGAAGGAGAACATCGTAATTTACTCCCTATGCGGACATTCTTCCCATTCTTGTGGGTCGTAATTCCGGCCAGCATCGTAGACCACACCGCACCTAAAAAAGGATCATTTGACGTTATTTTCCCTCCTCAAAGGAAAGTCAATGCCGACATTCCGAACGAGAAGCCGAAGCTGAGGAGCTGTTATCTCCTCTTACTTGATTACTTACTTGATAGCTGAACGGTCCGCCCACACTGGTTGTGCAGGCACCAGCATAACATCCATTTTCGGATTTGCTGATTAAGCCATTGTGGTTCCCTAGAATCGCGAGATCAGCCCGGCCATAGTCTGCCCCATGTCTTTACTACCACATGCAGTCACAGCCCTTGTGGACCAGAGGGAGATTTGCTACCATGCGACTATGATATCAGGACGGTGGTGGATCCTGGTATTTGATGATTCACCCTTAGATAGGCTTCCTGATGGAAACGCCAGACTCCTCATTAGCTTGGGAGACCCTGCCAGGGGGAAGAGTCACCCCGCTTTACATCGCAGCCCGACACCCAGGAACACTTCTCAGCCACGATGAGGCGGTAAACCATTGGCAGGTTATCTCTTCCTAGGAACAATAGAAAAAGAAGAATGTTTGAAATGGATTGCTTAATAAAGCTAAATAAATGTAAAAGATCAAAAAAACAAACAAGATCAACGTACAGAGTGGTGGCATAAAAGGAAGTGAACGACGCTCACAGGAAAAAGGCACTAATTAAAGAGTTAAAGATTAAAAAAAAGCTCTCGTTGTTAATCTACTCTCGACGGATGCGCCATGGATTTGACTTCATTAAGCATCGTTACAGGGTATCGAGCCAATGCTGCTATCCTCTCACACAAGTGTGGCGTCAATTTGCTGACACCGGGGGCAGGAATGACTTGGTGAGCCTTGGTGCCGCTAGCGATGCCATGTGTATTGCAGGGCGCCTCCGAACACTGCGCTACATGCGCTTTTAAGAAAACAAGGAAATGAAATGATCAAGGTTTGTCGAAAATGATAGCAATGAAGAAGTGTTGGCTTCTTGATAAGCTTACTTGATACTTGATACTTGAACTGCCCGCCATCGCTAGTTGTGCGGGCTCCAGCGTAATCACCATTTTTCGTAGATTTGCTGCTTAAGCCATTGTGGTTGTCTGGAATACTGAGGGCAGTCTGACCAAGGTCTGCCCCAGGTCGTCACCACAACAGGCAGGCGCACCCCTTGTGAGTCAGAGGGAGGTTTACCACTATGCGACATTGATGCCAAGATTGTGATGGATCCCGGTATTGGTTTACTCTTGGCTAGGCTTCCTGATGGAAACGCCAGACTCCTTCTCAGCTTAGGAGACCCTGCCTGGGAGACGAATTCCCCTGCTGTACATCAGCACTACACTACCCTTAGAACACGATTGATTCAAGTCGAATATCTAAAAGCACTAGTCTTTCCTGCAGTATTTGAGTCGTTGGAATTGCGTGGAATTGAATCCAGGAGAATTCAATATCCTACGATCTGTAAGGACTGGGTTCTAACTTCATTTGAGCTCACCAATACTCCCATATGATAAACATTCAAGCCAAATTTAAAGGAAACCCTGATTTCGAAAGTGAACAAAATGATAGATGTAGGTGGGAGAAGTGTTTAACCGTCAACAAAGGAAAAGAGTTGATTTCGAATATCACACCGCCAGCATGTTTGGCATAAATGAATTGGGCCAAACTTATAGCATGTGCAACGAAAAATGGGGGAGGGATGCGCAATGGGTAGTAATGCCGTAGATCAAGAAAGAAATGCGTTAGTTCTGTCATATCCAGAGCAATCTCCTACATTCCACTTGGGGACACCTAAGCCCGACTTCATTCAAGAATGCAAGGAAAACCGACTTGATCAGAATTCATAGAAAAGAAAACGAAATCCTCAAGCAGCAACTGAAACAACATGAGGCGTAGTCGAAAACCTTTGTGGACGATGAGTTCAAGTAAAATGAACCGATTGCAAGAAGTGCCGGGATCCGCACAGCACACGCGATAACGGGTCATGTAAAAAAAAATTAGGGAAAAATAAAGTCGTCGTACCGATGGAGAAGGCACCACTCAAATGATGAACTTCTCTCAGCGGTGCGCTTTTAGACAGGTCGGATGTTGGTCAGTTCCCGCCAGGCAATATGATCTGCCTCCTGGCGATCAGTGCGCCCTGCTGTGGTCTGTACTTCATCTGCTGGCACACAACGTGGCCTTAAAAACGGAGTTCCATTAAACCTCGGTAAACAAAATCAGCGATTCTGTATGATTAGGCTGACTCGCTTTATCGCGGCAAATGAAGCACCGATGGTTACAGAATGCGCTGCCCGCCAAAGAGCAGATCACACCGGCGAATGGAACAACGTCCATGTTGTTCGAAAGGTCACCGTTGAATGGCTGAAATCGACGACATCAAAACGTAGGCGCAATGAATATTTCATAATAGCCTCGTGTCAGCACAAGATCGCGAGAGGGTATTGAAAAATTAAGTGTTGACGAGATGTGGAAACTACATAAAATTTTGCGGTGGACTGATTAATACACTGGCGGCGTAGTGACTCTAACGCAGTTTATTCGTTCCGGAGCTAATTAGCCGAAATGGATCACATGTAGCGCGTTTGCATTTTGACCGCTTATTGCGCCATGCAGTGCTTTTCAATCCAGACTATATGGCTGACTTAGTGTGTCCGACGATAAGTTCTGTTGATGACTGCCTTCTCTGGTATTTATACTATTCAATATCGGCGGATGCAAGTTTCGAATTTGTCGAATTCTATTCCTTTCGCTATGGCTGTGGTGAGTATAGATATAAAGAATCAGGATATAGGAATAGAAATAAATACGCTGCGAAAACGACTACTGAAGTAAGCCAGATTAAGAATCTGGTGCTCTACCGACTGAGCTAACCGGGCTTCTGTCTTAGTCACGTGTGAATGCTAGAGATTGACCTGTTTTCGAATCACAAGAGGGAATGTACCAACGAAACAACTGCTTAACCACAAACGTTTTTAAATGTGGAACGACAATGCTGAGAAAGGTGATGAGTGAAATGGCTTCGTTCTGGATTAGAATTATAGAATGTATTAAAACACTTATGACCAGCCTCACATAAACCAGAAAGCCGACGTCGCCGACTCTTCTGCTGATATCACGTTTCGAAGAATGTTTCTCTTGCGACGTTAAATGGATGGCGTTTTCTCGTCTGAGCCATGTCGACGAAATCGTGTCTTATTCTTTTAGCCTTCATCATCAGGTCCTCAACGGACGACTCAGATACAAATGAACGTGCATACTTGTACTTGCAAAGAGAACGTCACCTTACTTCTTTCATTTTTGGCAGCCTAAAGTTGCTGTAATGTTTAGGGAGCTTTTTTCTCGTCTCGCCCGACGTTGTTGCATCAAGTGCCCTTTCGGGGTCAGGGCAATGATGCACATTTATTTTCACCATGTTTAGCGTTTGATACTCACATATAGCTTGCTGAGCTCTGAACTTGGAGGCCTGGACAAACTTTGGGTGGCCTGCCAGTCTTTCCCAGAGAAGACGGAAAACTTATTTGTTTAAGGTGATTCTTAACCGCCTCTCATGAGCTTCTTAGTCTCTTGATTGTACGGCTTTTAACGGATTTCACTTAGAGAATACAATCTTAAAAAAGACTACCTACGCATGCATGATCA
Organism: Angiostrongylus cantonensis; assembly: GCA_009735665.1. Taxonomy (NCBI): domain Eukaryota; kingdom Metazoa; phylum Nematoda; class Chromadorea; order Rhabditida; family Metastrongylidae; genus Angiostrongylus; species Angiostrongylus cantonensis. Next base: position 566,986 of record MQTX01000177.1, on the reverse strand, counting down.
TGTGAGTATAAACTAACCACTATACTACCGACGATCCAACATCAACACCTGCCTTCACTTACATGAGCTCTGCTCTCTATGAGAGGGGAAGCGAAAGGGAGATGCTTGGAAAAGGTATGTGCTAAACTGGCGCAGCAAAAGCCTCGAGTCTGTCCCCTGAATCCACCTCGATCGCAAGAAAGGATAAGATGGCGTTTGGTTTGCGGCAACCCTCCTCCTATCCGCGACCAGGGAACCCGTCACATGTCCTCTCGACTTAGGAACCGGCTTAGGATGCTTTAGTGTAGGATCTCTACGGTGGGTTTTATCCTAGCGAAAGGAGCGATGGGAAATAATGAGTAGAGCCGAGTTGCATACCATTAATCGTTTAGCGTCCGAAGCGTTAATGGTGCCAGAGATGGGCTTTTATGCAAGATGATTGAACCTTATTTCTGGCCAGTTCTCCTGACTACAAAAGCATTACTTTCTAAAATTTTTCTAAGCATTTCACTTTTCTAGGACATTTGGTGAATCGCATCCTCGAAACTCATGTGAGAAGTCCCACCCATAACATTACGACTCTGAGGAAGGCGAAATCGCCGAAACGTCAACCTTCGACCAACAACACCAACAACGACGACAACGAAAACCTATACCAACCTCGCATCAGCTAAAGATCAGTTTATAAGATCATATAAATAGATATATCACGTAATAAAAATTCGATAGTTGGCAGTATTTTTGCCTCAAAAGTACCTTCGCATATGATGAAGTGCTCAACAATTTATAAATAAATAATATCGTGGTAAATCTTACCATTCTTTTTCCGAGTGCACCATGTAACAAGACAATATTTTGAAAGAAAATCTGCAATTTCCGGATCGATGTGAAAACAAAGGTAGGCAAATGAAGGAAATAAAACGTTTGGCTTTAATCAATTCCTTAGTATCACACTATGAATTTGGCTGAATTCGTAACACTACAGAGGTGATTGAGTGCATATTTGCTCTCTACAACTCTTACTAATGTATCGCCTCAGTGTCCTTACTTTCCCAGAGAAGCATCATGTTCCATTTTTTCGACCTTTTATGGAGGTAGGTATGGAGGTAATTCATAAGCTGGCTCACGGTATCAAGCCGAAGACTATGTGTGTGTTGCAGAGCACCTCTCACCACTGCCTCAGAGGCACCAATTCACTATTAACTTTTCTGAATTACAATACGTGGTTCTAGAAAGGACGAATAGAGTGGTTTTGGTGAGGGTTTCCATTCCACAAATGGACGAGACCACTCGGCTATGCTCCGTCCAACGGCAAATTCCTTTCACGCCACATTCTCGCTCATCGCGTCCCTGGTGTCGGTGGCGGTCACTCAGTGCAAATCCACATAGATAGTTTTCTTCCTATAAAAGTTCTCCTTGAGTTTTTGTAATTATTCGAAATTTTCTAAATATCTAACTGCTGTCTTATTATACTTTCAACTTCCAAGACCGACTTTCTCTTTACCTCGGCATTGATTGATAATTCGATTGATTGATTGATTGATTGATTGATAATGATATTATCTTTATCTCTAATTTCTTAATCTTTAAATATTATTTAAATTTTATTATTTTGTTTTATTTTATTATTTGGAGAGGCTGCTAAAATCTCAGGGCCAATGGAAGCTGCCTGGATCGCGAAGAACTATCAAGAACTAGAACGACGATCTGTACCTACAATGCACGTACGCTTGCATCCGAGCCCTTGATAGAAGACTTGCTCATGCAAGCAAGAACGATAGGGTACGACGTCATCGGCCTGGCCGAGACGAGACGGTCACATTGAACACAGAATGGCTTCATCGCATACTCACCGCTTTCTATGAATCCTCCACTAGATGTGTCACGTTGAGACCAACCTCACAGAGTTTACATGGAAGCGTAATGTGCCTCTCACATCAAAACAGCAGTTTTACTTAAATACTGTCCGACATCACGAGTGATAATGAGGCATTCCTCCCTGCTGTTCATTTTCGGATTCTCGGAATTAATTAATTAGATTAAGATTAATTATTATTATTATTTTATTAAACAATTCATTTTATTATTTAAATATTTAAATAATATTATCTTTATCTCTAATTCTGAGCGGCTCTCTAAGTTTATCATGGCGACCAAAACCATCCATGGTAACTCGCAATTCCAGAAGCCTCACCGTCAACGATGGACGTGGGAATCTCCCAATGGAGAGTACCATAACGAAATAGACCACATCATAGTAAATTGAAAGTTTCGCCTAACCGATGTTGCTATTTTCCCAAAATTCTACAGAGGATCAGACCACTGTCTCCTTCGTGCAAGATTCTATTGCTCGCCTAAAGGAGAGAAAGCCGCTAAATTCAAAAACCGAGGTCATAGGCAACGATCGCCCAATCTGCTTGCTGTCTGTCGTCTACAAACTTTTCACTCGAGTTATCCTAAGCAGGATTGACAGAACACTGGACGAAGGACAGCCTTTTCGAGCAAGCATTGTTTCGAAAAGCATTTAGTACGGTGGACCACATTCACAAGTTAACAAGGCCCATTGAAGTATCGTGAGAGTACAAAAGACCGCTCTGTCTCACTTTCATCATTTTACAGAAGACCTTTAATTCAATTGAGATAGAAGCAGTCATGGAAGCTATTGGTAGTCAAGGAGTGTCTCTACTCAGTACACAAAGATGTTTTACTCATTAGGCAGTGCTCCACACAAACAACACTTTATCTTGGAGGTATGTGGATCCACTCTCGCCAAGCAGAAATCGAATAAGAAGTGCTGAAAATTGGCGCATTAGTTCGTTGAATACAAGGAACGGAAAATGAATACCATCAACGCCAAAGTTTTATACATTCCTTGCCTATGCATTATCTACAGTTGTCAACGAGAGTCAATGTATAACACTTGAAGGGTCAACTTTTGTTGCATCGTATGCAAAAGACCCAATGCATGCGGTTCACTTCATGCATGGAAAACAATCATACACTTTTGTTCTTTGTTCTATGATTCGGACTTCCAAGCAGTTCCATTATTTTTACAAATTTTTATGTTCTACGTATTCCTTATGTTGTTTTTATGCATTTTCTCATATTTATTTCATTCTTCATTTTATTTTGTTTGACCCGTCTTCACGTCTGCTGTGCGCATCCCAGCACTTCTTACATTCACTTCACTTCCCCGCATCCATTGTCCACAAAGATCTTCCTACTTTACGTGTGGCTTCGGTTGCTTTTATTTGATCTTGAATGTCGTAGAATGCTGGTAGAGCATTTCTCCCTGAAGTTTTGAGATACTCGGGCTTGAGCGTTCCCAATTCGATTGCAGCAGAGAGCCATTTTTCCCAGACAAGTCCGGTGCCAGTTCCCAGACCTCGGAGGAATGGTAGGGTTGGTTGGCCCGGGATGGAATAGAGCTAGCAACATGCTCGTGATGACTGGCATCACTACCACCTTGCTATCCACCCCCTTGTTCCTCGTGTTTCTACGAAAGATTAGACTATTAGGCGCTTGTGGTACTGCGTTTATAGACACACATCGGATGAGATCTCGCTCAGGCCAGCCTCATTAAGCCTTCCATCCTTCCTGAGCTAACAAATTGGTACCAGACTTGTCTCGGAGGAAAACAGCACTAATTCGCTGCATCGTTAGGCCACCGCTTGTAACTGTAAAGGCCAAATTGCATCCAGTTATGTGTTGTATTCAGTGCATCCTCTAACGATGCTAAATACAGTCGAATGCATGGCGCATCTCTCAAAGATTGGTAGGCCTCAAGACGGTAGACGGTAATCCATATTTGAACTGTTGTGTAACAAAGAAAAAAAACCGCTCCCGCCATCGAATCACATTACTCGTAGCCCTTGGTGATCTTGTGCAGCTCATAAGTCACATCTGACATTTTTTCGAATGTTTGGAACCCGACCTTTTTGCAAACTGTAGAGCTGTTTACCAAGGTGATACTAACAAGTGTAAAAGGGAATTCTTTACAAAATATAATCTAGGAAGAAGGCTGGATTTGACAAAATACGTGACAGTAAGATTTTCTAGTCCTCACAAAAGATAGTCAACTGGTTTTTTGTTGTCTATGAAGACAAGTTTGCCAATGTGAAAACGACTTTTTACTTATCACTACTTTTCAGTTCCCATCGTTGTTTACAACTGCAAAACATCACCGAACGCCAAAATCAAATAAAGAACGACGTCTGAGTGCAGCTTGCCTTTACCGACTGCATTCCAGTACTCTTAAAAATACTTAACTCTAAACGCTATCTTATCCGACGAATAGAGAAAAGGTTAAGGTCATGCGGTGGCAACTAAGGGTAACTAATTAAACTGGAACTCACAAAGCTTTCATTTTTTGCATATCTGCTTTTCGTCATTACAAAACGATGGTATCTTGTGTGATTGAGACATCCTATAAAAGGAGTTAGGATAAAGCTTTCGGCGTTGATCAATCCCTCAGGGATGGGCCATGCATTCGACTTCATTAGGCATCGCTAGTGGTGATGAATGCATGCATATTTGGCCTTTACAATGACTCGCGTTGGCCTGTCGATGTATCTACTCAGTGCTGCTATTCTCCCAGACAAGTCTGGTACCAATTTGACGACCCCGGAGGGATGGAAGGCCTGGTGGGTCATGGGTGCGAGATGGGTTCCACGTGTATGCCGCATTGGCGCCTCTAACCACTGCGCCATATGCGCCTCTGATATATCCTGTACGTAAATAAAATCTAAGGATTCCTTTATTGGTATGAAAAAAGCAAATAACCACAGAATAAGTGGTATATAAACCGTATTGTCAATGACTGATTCAACAAAGAATGCTTTATTCAAATATAAAATGTGTTAAGACTCTTATTCATAAGAGAAAGTCTTCGAACCGTTATTTACATGGAAATGGCTTCCGAAAAGAAATGTTTTTGGCTACAGCACTGACAAGGAGACAAGCCACAGGTTTACTATTGAATGAGGACTAAAATTGGTATTTCTGGGAAGTGAATTAGGGTTACGAAACGTTAAAAGGATATCAGGGTAGTACTAATAGGATTTAAAATCGCATGAAGTGAAAACGCCAGAATTCAGGGATCTTATTCTCCATTTCAAGAATTTCAGGAATAAAAACAAAGAATTTGATGGCTGATATTATTTGAGTGGAAGGGAAACCTGTCATCTAATTAGCAGTACACTATCGAAAGTAATATCACAGTCATTTAGGTGCCGGTCATAAACTACTTCTAGGAGTTAGAACTGATTTCAGTCACATCTGTGCGATATAGTACAGTCATATAAGGCAACATTAATGATGACAGAGGTAGATTTAGCTCAGAATAATACAAAGTAAACTTGATAGAAAAATAATAAGAACTTATCCCTAACACAGTAGACAGTAGGACTCTCCTATTTAAGGCATAACGGATACAATTTGACCGCATGAGGTCATGGTGTAAACACTGAGAGTAGTGTGAACAGATCTATTTAGTTATATCTTTATATCTTAAGAAATTGAAACCCAACCAGCCACATCAGACCAAGCTGGTTTGAAATTTCCAAATCCCTCATCTATTTAATTTGACTTGATCCACTATAAATACATCTTGGAGAACTGGTCGAGTTCAAATCGGCAGCCTAAATCCTTTAATTGTTATTTTGACACTACGTGTTTTGCCCTATTTGGAAGCCTTTCCTGGTTTTCCAAAACAAAAGCCCAAAACTATCTTTGTGAAGCTCATCAATGATAAGTGATGTATTTAAGAATCTGAGGGTTTAAAGGACAATGTATAACGGGAACAACGTGATATTGCTGGGGCCAGATGGAAAACATGAGTTGATTTGGTGACGTTGAAGTGATAAAAACAGAACAGAGACAACTAAACCACGCTTACCGGATCTTCAATGAACTCTACTGATTGTGGACTTTCTGCATCTGGTGGAATGTAGTAGCTTGATTCACGATTCGATACGAAGCTTCCTACTCATCAATGATAAGTGATGTATTTAAGAATCTGAGGGTTTAAAGGGCAATGTAGAACGGGAACAACGTGATATTGCTGGGGCCAGATGGAAAACATGAGATGATTTGGTGACGGGGATTTCGCCTTCCTCAGAGCCTGGAAAGGTCACGTTGACTGCAATCTACATGGCCAAACACCTCCATAATAATAATAATAATAGAAAGTCGGACGTGGGAGTTACTGTTCATAATATTTCAAAACTGACTTTCCATTAATCTCGGTATGAGTAGTCAACACGTATTCTTCTATTGATAAGGTTACACGTGATTAATAAACAGCTCTGTACGAGTAACGTTTCAACATATTCGAACGTTTATTTCCGAGGTTAGACACGAATAACTGTGGACCATCGATTCGGACTATCGGCTCTGATGGAGACGAAGACGTCTAAACGTTAGCCGGATAGAAGTGATTTGTTAACCTCATGCAGGTTTACCAAAAAAATACTGCTCACAGTGTTTGCTTTGCGGCTTTTTCTTCTATCAAACACAGAGCATAAAGCTAAAAGTTGCAGAGTTTCCGTGGAAATACGTGGTAGAATTATGACAAACTGCTGGTCATTACGATACATCAGGGTAATTCACCACAATAAAGGATTCAATGTTTCCGATTTCCGAAACAGAGGCCCAAATAATTGACTAAATCTTGGTGAGCTAGTGGTGCAATATTTACAGATGCAACGAAGATTATCATGAAAATCAAAAGCCTTCTCACTTGCTTCAGGAACTATGTGGGTTGTGCGGCCTAAGAAGTAACAACTCCGCCTTCACAGAGGGACCCCATGCTGGCTATTAACGTGGCAAAGTGGAGTTTCCTCAAATGATGTATATAGGGGGCTAATCGCAGGCGAAAAGCTTCCCTGAGATGCGGGTGGATCAAGAAGATGGCCTATATTTTTCTCCTGCTGCTATTTGACACATACCTTCTGTGTTTACGAAAACGTATTCATGCATACGTGTATGGGTGTAATCTGGTTTAAGCGGTTTGTATTCTACGAGCAAATTCGGCCAAAAGCCTACAATCAAATGACAGGGCAGTATATAGGAGGAGGTTAGGAGTCGCCTCCAACAAATAAGCTCCATGTCCACTATGGGGACACTGAAAAGCTACCCGTAAGTATAGGCGGACTCCACGCTCAGAGCCGAGTAACATATGAATCAAAAAGCTGAACGTAATAAGATGAAAGGGTCTTATTACCCTGACCCCGAATGATCATCCGATTCGGCAGCTTTGGATAGAATGAGTAAGGAGGGACTGCTAAAATCGCAGGGCCATTCTAAGCTGCTTAATTGCAAAGAACTTAGGTGAAGATCTGCACCTACAATGCTTGCATTTAAGTCTTCAGCAGAATAAGTCATCATGCATACTAGAATGGTAAGGTATGATGTCATCGAACTGACAGAGTTGAGAAAACGCCACCCACTCAACACCGTCTATGACACCGGAGAAGAACTGTTCTTCGGAACATGTGACAGTAGAGGAGTCGGCGGCGTCGGCGTTCTCGTCAGCACGAGTTTATCCATGAACATTGATTCATTCGAACAGCTTACAACCCGAATTTGGACGACTACTATTGAAAAGGTGTGGACCATTACCGGCTTTGTAGATATTCGTCGTCTACGAAATCGAGCTATGATGAAGACGAGGTTGAAATGTTCTCTGTAAACTTGGAGAAATTCCACACAAAATACTACTCATTGTTTTGAGGTCAACAACAAAGAATTTAAAACTAAGATTACACTCACAAGAACGTCTGAAAACGTCATATTGAGACCCACAGATCAGAAAGGAACGAGCGGGGTGAGCGGCTGTCTGATTTTATCTTGACGACCTTGACTACCATGGTAACTTACAATTCTAGAAACTCCACTCTTAACGCTGAGCGTAGGACTCTTCTATGAAAGGAACCATAACGAAATAGATCATATCACAGTAAATGGAAGGTTTTGCCTAACCAATATCGCTATTGTCACAGAATTCTTCATGACCCGCTAAAATAAAAAAAAAACAAGTTCCTAAAACCATTATGAAATGGGTTTAATTCATTCATTGATCAGCTGTTGGAAAGGTGCCAACTTCTCGATAACATCGGCGAGTAATACGATCCGTTCATTCAATTGTCACCAAGAGATGTCTATCTCCAGAAACACTCGAGGTACCCTAGCGTGGAGTCGCAGGAGCTACAGACAACGGCCAACGTAGTTATGGCTGAAACTTTAGATGCTGGAAAGAGCATTCGCATATCCCACTGAAACTTTGCCAACTGCAAAACCAAGATGACTGCACATCGGCGCCCAGGCGGAACACTTACAGCGTTCAATAAGGGAATAGAAAAAATCATTCAAGACTACTACTGAGATCTCTTCAGTAGCCACGTCTACCTATCGTCATCACGTCATGCTAGACATGAAGTAAAACAAGATGGGAATGCCGTATCAACGGTTCTTTCTCCCGAAATCGGACGTGATATTTCGTCAGTGATCAAAATCAAGCAGCACCAGGCCGAACAGGATGAGGCCAGAACTCTTCAAGAACCATCCGCGGGTCTTCATCAATACTCCCAAGATTTTTCAAGAAAGGTGAACTGCACGGTATCGGCAACCATCACCCAAATTTCTTACTGTCTGTCGTCTACAAACTTTTCACTTGAGTCATCCAGAAAAGGAGGGACACAACACTGGGCAAAGGACAGCCAGATGAGTAAGCAAGTTTTCGAAGTATCAGTATGGTGGACCAGTCATGGTAGCCCTGGACACTCAAGGAGTTCCTACTTAGTCCATAGAGATTCTTAATGAGCTGTGTAAAAATTTGACAACTAAAATATCACCATTCTACAATGGCGTTTACATGGACATCAAAAGAGGAGCTAACCAACGCGAAACAATCTGGCCAAAACTATTTACTGGCACCCTCGAGGACGTCATGCGAACATTGGAATGGGACAACATAGAAGCAAAAGTCGATCAATTACACCATCTTCACTTTGCTAATAACATCGTTCTTATAACACCAAACGTTAGCCAAGCGGAACGAATGCTTTCCGACTTTGATAAAGCCTGCGGAAAAAATTGGTCTTCGATTAAATCTAATGAAAACGGGATTTAAGAAGAGCAGATTGGTTACCTAAGCCCCATTCACCCTCAATGGAATGACTATCACCGAATGCTCCAGTTACGTCTATTAGGGTCGGAAAATCAACACGATTCAGTTCCGGAGTCGGACAGAAGGAAACGAGCAACCTGCGGAGCTTTCAAAAACATTGAGGATGTAGTGTTGAGGACAAAGAACATCCGACTTGGTGCCCACCTATTCGACTACACCATTCTTTCCGCCTTCACGTGTGCGTCAGAAACTTAGTCACTGCGTAAACAGGATGAACGACTACTCAGCGTTGTTGGACGCAAAGCCGAAAAAACAATGCTAAAAGTATCTCGTATCATATAACTAATGGAAGGGGTCCGAACATCTGGCCTTCGTTAAAGATCAAAAATTCGCTATTCTGCATGCCAAATTGTAGAAAACAAGTTGGACTCGACATTAATGCGTGTAAAGAAAGCGGATGGACAAGGGCGGCAAATGGTTGGATTCCTAGTGATGTCAGGCCTACACCAAGAGAACCATCGACTCGATGTTCAGGGTTTTTGACGAAAACCTTTGAAACGAGATATAATGCTCAACGTGTCCATTGAACGAGTAGAACTCACTGGACTAATTTTGCTCGCGAAATGGAGAATTAGAAGGTTAATCGACGCCAACTTGAGTCATTCTGCGATCAACTGGAAGACAGGTGAGGTGCTACGTGGAAAAACAACAAACCAAATGAATGCCTCAAAAATTTTTGTGTAATAGTAGTAGCTCTGTGTGTAGATGCCTAAAACACTCACGAACGACATGAGGTTGACAAAAATTGTGGACAGAAGCATACAGAAATAAGCTGGAAAGAACAGTAATAACGATAATGGTGTAAGCACTCGGATAAACGTAAATAATTATGACACAAAGAAGTTACCAACGCTTAGTAAAAAAAAAATAAGGCTATTTGGTCGCAGTAGCTACCTTGTGTGAAGAATGAACTAAAGTGAGAAAAGCTGAAGTCAATTTGAATACACATCGCTGATGACGAGAAGACCTACCTATTGGGAAAACATGGCCACGTAAATGCTCAGTGGTATCAGCACCTATTTCAATCGGCTGTGTTGACGTTGATACGCTAACAAATGGCGCTGACGTGATCGTGCCTCTGCCCGTTTGTTCGGGTGTATGTGAAGGGCGTAATATTGGGGATGTGAACGGAAGTTGCTGAAAATCACTAGTAACAGAAATTGCGGCAATAAAACTTCATTTGGTGTGCCCTTAGAAATCTGTTGACTGTTGCCATACCCATCCTTTGTTGCACTGTTGTATATTCCTTCATCCTTCTGTATTGCACTAACCCTCTTATCCAAAAAATGTATAGTTGCCATTTACCTTCCGTTTCTCCTTCTTTCCTCACAAATCTTTTCGTGTTCAGTAATTCTCACTCATCCTGCAACTCTGTTTACTATCCTTTTCGGACACTTTACTTTCTTCGCCTTAGCCATGATTTGAACCTTGTTCTATCTCATTCAGGTACACTGTGTTCTACAAGCGAATACCAACTCACCCCTTCGTGGGCATAAAAAATTTGATAAGAAGAAAAACTGAACTAAGTATAAAGAGTAAAAATACTTGTATTTGAATATTATCCATATTACGGATTGTGCCTGAGATGCTTGGTAGTGTTTGCGGGGAGATGTCTGCAACCACATTTTGCAAAGGAACGACAGCGTTTTGACTGGATGAACCACCGCAACACTGCAAAAATAGAGTAAACCAAAAAATGTTAGGACTGAAAGGTGTTTGAAGGCCGCGAAGAAAACCAACGCAAACGACCTCTTAGCCTAAGCTTTGGAATCAAAACGCACAAGAAATTTCCAGATTTTTTTCGTTAGCAACAGAGGACGCTGAGATTCACTGTGACGTTGAGATCGGCTGTACGTTTCGTCTTCTCTATCTAATTGATCGACGACGTATAGAACCTAGATTAGATTAAGGTATGAAAAAAACAATTCTTAGGTCTACTAGGTCATGAAACTGACCAGAGAAAACCGATTCAAAAAAGAAGAAAATTTTCATTTTTAAAAAAGGAGAGCCACTCGTTAAGAAGAAGTTTAAAAATAGCTTAATACTTGATACTTGAACGACTTATCCTAACTGGCTGTGCGGGCTTTAGCATAATTACCATTTCTCGGAGACATGCTATTTAAATCATTGTGGTACCTTGGAATCCCGAGGTCAGCCTAGCCAAAGCCTGCCCCGACTCTTCACCACCACGAGCAGTCGCAGCCCTTGTGGATCAAATGGAGATTCGCCACCATACGACTTTGATACCAGGACGGTGGTGGATCCTGGTATTGGTTTACTCTTAGCTAGGCTTCCTAATGGAAACGCCGGGCTCCTTCTCAGCTTGGGAGACCCTGCCGGAGAGACGATTCTCCCCGTTGTACATCGCAGTCGGACAGCCAGGCGCACCACCCAGCCACAATGAAGCGGTAAACCGTTGGAAGGAAATAGAAATAGCTGGAAATTAGAAAAAACATAGATGGAAGTTAAAAACACAAAAAGCAACTGACGCACCAAATTCTTGTTTTGCCATACACGGAAATCGTGAAAATAAAACAATACTGTGAACAACATCCAGAAAACGAACACAGTTATAAGGAAGATCGCCATAAAACCAAAGGCCAGAATTTCTGCAACATCAATTTTACACTGTAAACTCGTGATTGCGTCAAATCCATAAGAGAAAATTGTTGACTGTACCAAGATTTTTTCCTCTCAAGACAAAATACACTTGCTTATCACCATCCTCTCTGGAACGTTTACACGCCATAAATGGCGAGTGGTTGTCACCCATACCATTAATCCATGCTTTGGAAGAATTTTTTTGCTAAGATAACCGAAGATACAACTAGAAAAAAACCATAACTATAAAGATTTATTGATCCACCTTCCGACTCGATTGTAGCTTGCCAAATTTTACTAGAACAATAACGGTAGAGATTTCCCGCCTCTTGGCAAAAATTATAGACTTTACTCCATCTTTGTATAGATCTTCTGAAGAGCTGTTCATTAAGGTATTTTCTTGGACGAACATGGACGACAGTATGGACACCTCTTTAGGATCGACAGCCTAAGCTGATTTGTCACCAAAGCACAGAACTCTGGTCCCACCGCTCTACACACAAGTAAACTTACTGTGAACAACAAATATAAATTATTTCGCTAAAGAGTTTACAAGCGAAACACAAATGTGAGGATACATTTGCATACGATTAATCCACTAGAAACTTCAGATTTTTACAGATCTTTACCTGAAAATGTTCCAGTTCGCATATAACATGTAATAGGGCGGCTTATTTGTTTATTTATATGAACCGTCATCACATATCGTATGCATCCCAGCACTTTAACTCTCGGTTCGTAGTCTCCCCTTGGTCATCCATAAAGGTCTAGAGACATCCAAATCGGTTTGCTGATACGTGATGATTTTATTTTTTCATAAATGTCATTGAGTAAATCGTATTCTTGATCAGCAAACGCGATGTGTTATTTTATTTTTTATCATTGAATTATGATTGAATCGAAACTCCTTTGTTTCCTGGGATAGATCTACTAGAACCTCCCAATATCATCATCAGATGACTGTCGTACTAATTTGCACACATCACAAAGATGGTAGATTTGTTGTTCAAGAACGGAATTAAAACGGTGAATATTAATGTGTCTCTAATTTCTGCGTTTCTTACACTCTAGAAAAGCTTGCGCTTAAATAGTAAACAATGCAACCTTGTATCTTTTAACCAGTCACGTTTTTTGTGACCTTCTTCTTTTCGCCCGACAAAGGCCAAACTGTTTAGGACGCTCTACAATAACGGTAGGCGTTCCATGCCGGCAGTGAGATTCACACCGAAGAAGACTTGACTACAGTTATTTGTAATCCCACGTCTAGATCGTATTACTATAATAAATTAATTAACATTCCATCCAATCATGGATATCACCGAGTTAAACACCAGAAGTGACTTGAAGCTATGAAAACCTAATTATAGTGATTTTCTCACTATAGTCCAAGGGGACTTCACCTTCTGAAGGGGATCGCTGATAGGCCTCACGGTATAACGTGCAGCGACCAGAAATCCAGAGCAGCATAGTGCCTTCGGTAGTGTGGGACAGTGACACAAGGTTTCATTCACTACGACCTATAGTTTGTTGGAATCACCATCTATGGCTTCCATATGTTACCAGCCACATCATTGGAAATTCATTCACAGCAAACGTAGCCGTTATGGCACGTTCTCATCAGCGATCTCACACTATAGTGGAACAGGTCGTTAGTAAGTGTAGGCACAATGTAGACATTTATTCGATGGCGAGGCCACTTTTGTCACAAACAACTGGGAATCACCATCGATGATGTGCTCCATGACGACTACATTGACGGCGAAGGACACATGCCAAAGGATTCGACACAATAACGCATCAGAGGTGATGCTAATCCTTAGAGAATCTAAGATACTTCGATCAATAGACACTACAGTAATGGATGCCAGCGTATAGAATTGACAAAAGCCATAGATCTCCCTAAAATCATGCACCACAGCCAGTTAGTCGCGAGACTCTGTCGGAGTGGATGTGCAGTTAAAAACGGAGCAAAAGCAATCTGCTTCAAGTGAAAGACGAATGAGGACAGATTACCTGTTTAGCCTGCAATCGTTTGATTTATAGTTTCCATGAAGGATTAGTTGTCCTCAATTATACACTTGTCTAAAAATGAGTGCGTGCTATATAGATGGCATTTCTGACACTTAGTCGGCTAATTGTCGACAATATAATCGGATAATCGAGAAGTGTACAGAGAGCGAATAGAAGGTAGTTCACGTTCGCCGCCAATGAATAATCACAGTCCTCATAAGACCTCGAGCTACCCATGGGTATACCCAGTTCCTATGGTAGAGCACAGCAGTGTATACATGCATGTACAGGTTAAACGATGAATTGACCCAATTTCCACGTCGAAGGTTACCTCGACGTCGCCAAAATTGGAGGCAACCACATTCAAAGCAGCAAGATGACTTGTGAAAAACAAAAAAACACCTCACCATGTAGTTTTTCTAAATCTCCATTCTCATCAACATGACGAAGCCGTTTACTAATGCTCTGTATACACAACGCAGATCCACCGAGTGTGAGCGGAGTAAGCATCAGTAGACAAGCACAGTCACTACCGATGCTGCGAGGATGTCCGCCGTTGTTGAACCGTGGATTTGCACGAAGATATGAAATAAATCCTTGCTTGCGACTAAAATAAACTACTTTTATTTGCCTGCAAAGGATTAATTTATTCACCATGTCCTGCAAACCATAGATTCATCGTAGAGATGCATTTCAATGAGTCAATTCGTAAAGTGAATACAATAAGAGCAATACAGTAGGAGTGACACTTGTTGCAACACTATGTTTTACCTTCCTATTTCATATCGGAACTTGCATATTTCACAGCACTGGGTGTGCGACGTGGATAACCAGTGCTCAAGACAGCTACGGTGGTACAAACCCATTGTTCCTCTGAAAAAAAAACCCTTTCGTTCACAGCACAGCCACCTGTCATTAGTACCATGAGCCTTGGAGGTAAATCCAAATTGATTAATTACTGATTATATTAAAGTATACTTTTTAAAAACCATACTTGCAGTGGCATGGTGATATAAGCGGTTCACCAGGAGCATTTCCGAGATAAGGTATCGATGTTTCACCGCTAAGACACACACGACAGACAGCTGGACCAAGCGAAGAATCCATGCTGTTGCTTTACGCAACAATCTTAAATCTTTGCCTTAGATGTTCTAGTCAGCCTTGAGATCCACACAGAAAGCTAACATTCATTCAAGATCTTAATAACAAATCGTATGCACTTTAACGCTTAAAATGTGTCATAGATATTTTATCCGTAATCTTCATCACTTTCATCAGTGCACTGACGTGGATATTTTATTCTCAGGTGCTAAACTTCTATATACTTCGCCAGAGTCGCCTAAGCTCAGCAGTTAAATGTTTCCATGCGGGAGTCCAGACGACGAAATCTATAGACCCATGTCACGACAGAGACCGAACGACCATTTCCTTACTTAAGAGCTATAAAAAAGCATCGTACAGAATTTGTGAAACTTTTCGTGTTCCTTGAATAAACCGATCTACAGGGCAGCTTTGCTATACGCTGAGAACAAATGGGGCCTATTGGTGTTTGCTCAAGTTATCCTATTTCTAACGGGCTAAAGATGATACAGGGAAATTTGGGCAGTGTTTCGTTTAATAGTTAGACATGCCCAGAAAGACGCTGGTTCGATCTCACAGTTCTGGTCCAGCGAATTCTTTCACGGTCGGCAAATTGGCTTAAACTTCTCTGGGAACATGGCAACACTCTTGATACACCGATAGCCATCAGAACTTATTGAATGGGCCAAATTGGCATTTTATGACCTTCACGACACCACGAATGAAGTTAAATGCGCAAACAGGAATGAATGATCAACGTAGAAAACTTTCTAAACTTAATAGGTACATGACTCATGCCGTTACTACAGCTTTGCAGCGAATTTGTTTCGCCGGTTGCATGACTAGCTAAGGTTGACAGCTATTACCAAATAGTTGATGTCGAACAGCCTGCACTTGGACCACAAATTTATGGACATAGACATTCTATAGTTTACAGGATAACCATTTTTATCTCTCGCAACCCTTAGTTGAGAATGTGCCATTCATGAAAGAACGTGATTAAAACTAAAGATGGTTGAAATCGTCCCCATTCATACCCGTATTTTAAAAGCACAGCGTGGCGCAGTGGTTGGAGGCACCACTGCGACACACACGTGGAATCGATCCTCGCGCCCATGGCCCACCAAGCCTTCCATCCCTCCGCGGTCGACAAATTGGTACCAGAGTTGTCTGGGAGGATAACAGTACTAGCTCGATACATCGATAAGCCACCACGAATCATTGTAAAGGCCAGATCTGCATTCAATCACCTCCAACGATACTTAATGAAATCGAATGCATGGCGCATCCCTCAGGGATTGATCAACGCCGAGAGCTTTATCCTTTTTTATTTTAAAGGCACGGAGTGCAAACTTATAAAAACTCCATCAATACGTGATTAAAGTCGAAATGCGAAATTATAAAACAATGTAAAACCAGAGGAGAACAAGCACTCTATGGCAAAGTTGTACACTTCTCTGTGAAGCAAATGGGAGAGACGAGAGTTGCTGCAGTACGTTGAAAAGAAGGCAACAGAAATGGTCTACTCAAGAAAAAAATGTTTTAAACATGTGATAACGCGAAATTTTTAGCAAAATTTGTGAATACGACAAACATGGCCATTCTCGAGAACAAATGTTGTGCATGGGCCAGATCAAATGTTCGATCATAGCACAAGGGTGGCCGAGGCGTACCTCTGAAGGATACTCATAAATTCTATCAACCCTAGGTTGCAAAGCGTCCTCCACGTCCGTCTATATGCCACTAGATAAGTATGCTTTCTATCCACATATCTCTTACTAAACGTATAGGAAAACAAATAACTGATAGATATGCTTTTGTTAAAAGTAATCGAAGAATTTCTTGCTCTTTCTAGATCATGACCTTAACTATCATTGGATACGGGTGCCCTTCTCATTACTTTTCCTTTGGCTGTGAACATCAGCTCATCGATCGAGACACATGCTACTGTTACTGACATTGTTATTGCTATTGTCAAAGTCGAGCAGGGAGCTCTCCAATGAAAGAACTAAAGTGATGAAAATACCTTTCGACCAAACAATCCACTTAGGTATAAGGAGAGATCATACCATCTTGCTAAACTTTGCTATCATCTTCGATAACATGATACGAAGACTAGAACAGAACAACATTCGAATGAAAGCCGAAAGTCGACAATTACGCTATCCTGCTTCGATGCTAATATCGTCCTTGTCGGGCGCAACGAATACGATCGGTCTTTGACAGCCTATCAGTCTGAAACTCACAAAAAACGATTCATAACGAATGGATTTGTTCGGAACACATCATTCAAGTTGAAGGGGACGGATATCTCCGAATGCTCCAGCTACGTTTACCTGGGTAAGGAAGTCAATATGATGAACGACATAGCTTCAGAGTTCACCAGTAGGAAGCGAACGGCTTGGATAGCTTTCAAGAGCATAAGGGAAGTGGTTAGGAGAACGAAGAACACCTGACTTCGTGCCCATCTTTTCGACTCGACGACTTTTTCTGCCTTCATGTATGCGCCAGAAAGCTAATCGCTACGTAAGCAGGATGAATGACCACTCAGCGTTATAGAGAGCGCTGTCGAAATGACGGTGCTAGGAGTACCTTGCATAATACGATTAAGAGGTGTGTCCAAAGCTTCAGCTTACGTCAACGATCAAAAGACGCAGTTCTAAACGCCAAATTGTGGAATAAGGTAGACCGGACAAACAACACGTGTGATCGGCAACCGATCGACAACAGTCATTGGCGAGTGGATTCGTCAGGTTATCAAACGCAGAGCAGAAATTCCTAAAACCTTATTTCTATCAAATTCAGCATTGACCAAATAATTCATCGTTTTCTTGATAGGCAAACACTTTACTTTTTCTTTACAAAAATCTGATGTCTCAATCGATTTCGCTTCTTCAGGCCTGTGAAGGTCAAATTGAAGGCATTTTATGTCGCCAAACTGACGCAGTTCTAAACGCCAAATTGTGGAATAAGGTAGACCGGACAAATAACACGTGTGATCGGCAACCGATAGACAACAGTCGAGCTTCAGCTTACGTCAACGATCAAAAGACGCAGTTCTAAACGCCAAATTGTGGAATAAGGTAGACCGGACAAACAACACGTGTGATCGGCAACCGATCGACAACAGTCATTGGCGAGTGGATTCGTCAGGTTATCAAACGCAGAGCAGAAATTCCTAAAACCTTATTTCTATCAAATTCAGCATTGACCAAATAATTCATCGTTTTCTTGATAGGCAAACACTTTACTTTTTCTTTACAAAAATCTGATGTCTCAATCGATTTCGCTTCTTCAGGCCTGTGAAGGTCAAATTGAAGGCATTTTATGTCGCCAAACTGTTCCACAACCTCAACAGAAAAACCAGAAAACCTAGATTTTAATCGCATTAGATATAAAATAACTTTTTCGCATATTCATCGCTATGAGCTTCCCAGGGAGAATTCCAAGGCCAACTACGTGAAGTTCACGTGGATGGCTAATGAACCTTTCTCATTTTGAGATATCAGTTTGAGATACTGCGAGATTTATGATAGAAGTCGAGGAAAAACCGAACCAATGGCAAGCGCTTTTAATGAGATTCCTAGAACCGACATATGATGTTCAGTAAGTTCCTAGAGTAAGCGGGAAGGTCTTGTCTCTTTCTTCATTTTTCATACCAGCGAATTCCAAACGATACCACGTATTCTGCCTTGTCAGTGTGAACTTTAAGAATCTTTGTATGTGTGGATATGCATTTATTTTAAAAACTGAATCGTTCTGGAGCTTATATTGTTAAAGAAAAAAGCTGCAATGTCTTACTTATATAGAATTGTAAGCATTTCCCATGATAAATCACCTGTCACCTGTCACCTGTAGTCCCGTTGATCGTCGATGACCCAGTGGGTTCTTCTCGCTTTAGGGACTCGTCGAGCATCATATCTTTCTTCTAGGCTTTTCGTGAAAAACTCTGACCATCGGGTCGGTGGTCTACCTGCAGTACGTTTGACATCCTGAGGAACCCAGCCACTAACAGCTCTTGTCCATCGGTTATCATTCATACGCATTACATGTCCGGCCCACCTTATCTTCGACTGTTTGGCATATATAATGGCGTCTTTGATTTTCGATCGTTGACGTAGTTCGGAGCTTCGGATCCCATCCCCTACTTGTGTGAAACGGGATACTCCTGGCATCGTCCTTTCGACTGCACGTTCAATAACGCTAAGTGATCTTTCATTGTGCTTACGTAGCGACCAGGTTTCTGACGCATACGTTAGGGCAAGAAGAACCGTTGAGTCGAAAAGGTGGATACGGAGTCGGGCGTTCTTTGTTTTCTTCATTACATCCCCATGTTCTTGAAAGCTCCCCAAGCCGCTCGTTTCCTTCTGCTCAGCTCTGGAGCTAAGTCGTTCATCATATTGATTTCCCGCCCTAGATAGACATAGCTTGAGCATTCGGATATATTCGTTCCGTTGAGCGTGAATGGGGCAAACGAAACCAATCCGTTCTTCATGAACATCGTTTTTTTGAGATTTAGTCGAAGACCAATCTTTCCACACGCTTTATCAAAGTCTGCAAGCATGCGTTCCGCTTGGCTAATGTCTGGTGTTATAAGAACGACATCATCAGCAAAGCGAAGGTGATGTTTCTGCCAACCGTCGATTTTCACACCCATATTATCCCATTCCTGTGTTCGCATGACGTTCTGGAGGGTGGCTGTAAATAATTTTGGCGAGATTGTATCGCCTTGCCTAACTCCTCTTTTGACGTCAACCTTAATATCGTTGTAGAATGGTGAAATTATGGTTGTGAATTTTTCGTACAGCTCACGAAGAATCTTTATGTACTGAGTTGGGACTCCTGGACTACCAAGGGCTTCCTTGGCTGCTTGTATCTTAACTGAATCAAAGGCCTTCTGTAAGTCGATGAAAGTGAGACAAAACGGTCTTTTGTACTCTCGCGATACTTCAATCAGTCTTGCTATCTCGTGACGAAATGGCATGTCGAATTTCGGAAGGTAGAACCGGTGGTACAACATATCCATCCTCTTTTATTTCATAAGACGGGAGGTGAACGTGGCTATCGAAGAGATCTTAGTAGTAATCGTGGATGATTTTCTCCATTGCCTTTCTGGAAGCTGTTATTGTTCCGTCTGGGCGTCGGAGTGCAATCATCTTGGTCTTGTAATTGGCGAAGCTTCGGCGGGCTTTGCGAATGCTTTTCCCAGCCTCTGCAGCTTCGACCATTACTGCTGCTCTTCTCTCTTTAAGATCTTCTTTTATCGCCTGTCTGCATTGTTTCGCAAGCTCGGACGTTAGTTCGCGGTTGCCCGCAGCTCGTGCGATTCCACGCTGGCGTATTAGCTCGGGAGTTTCTTGAGACAGACGTCTCTTGGTGACCTCCGAACTCTCAGCTTTCATGCCGCCAACGTGAAGATGTTGAATGAGCCGATCGTATTCCTCGTCGATGAGTTGAATAAGTTCCAGTTTGTGGTGGTTCTGCGACTTCGGTTTTTGAATTCAATGCGTGGCAATGCGTCGTGCCTGGTATTATTCCCGGTGGTGGCTGTTGGTTATAGTTGCCGCACTTACTGGCGTGCTCGATGGTTAGGATTGGATATGAATGTAGGGCACCCAACACCATCAGAACACATAAAGAATAAAGTTGCAATAGAGAACATTATTTTCCATTTGATGATATTTATTTGGTCGACTTGTCGACAGTGACATCGGTTAGGCAAAACTTTCTATTTACTATGATGTGATCTATTTCGTTATGGTACTCTCCATTGGGAGATTGCCACGCCCAGCGTTGATGGTGAAGCTTCTAGAATTGCGAGTTACCATGAATGGTCTTGGTCGCCATGATAAACTCAGAGAGCCGCTCACCCTGTTCGTTCCATTCTAATCCGTGGGTCCCAGTGTGTCGTTCCTCAGACGATCTTCTTGATCCAGTCTTGGCATTAAAATCTCCAATGATGACCTTGAGGAACATATGGTCTTCACTGCTGAACTTCTCCAAGTCCACGTAGAACGCTTCGACTTCTTCTTCGTCATAGTTTGATATTGGCGCGTAAACGACGAAGATTGTCAAAGCTGGTGTTGATCCAAATCTTTTTAATCGTAAACGTCTGATTCGGGTTGTAAGCTGTTCGAATGAATCGATGTTCATGGACAAACTCGTGTTAACGAGAACGCCGACACCGCCTACGCATCTACTGTCGCATGTTCCGAGAAACAGTTCTTTTCCAGTGTCATAGACGGCGTTGAATGGGTGGCGTCGTGTCATAGATGGCGTTGAATTGGCGGCGTCGTCTCGTCTAGGCCAGGCCGATGACGTCGTACCTTATCATTTTTGCTTGCATGAGCAAGTCTTCTGTCAAAGACTCAGATGCAAGTGTACGTGCATCGTAGGCACAGATCGCCACCATAGTTCTTGATCCGTGCAACTTCCATTGGCCCTGAGATTTTAACAGCCTCTCCGTACTCGTCCTACCCAACGCTGCGAAATTGGGGGCTTTTTGGGGGTCAGGAGAATGAGGTCCTTTTTTTACTGTGTTTAGCAATTTGATACCCACGGGTAGCTTGCCAGGCTCTCTCAGAGTGGACATGGAACTTATTTGTTGGAGGCGACTCCTGACCGCCTCCCATATATTTCCCTGTCACTTGATTGCAGGCTTTTGGCCGAATTGACTGGTAAAATACAACCCGTGTAAAGCGAGAACGCACCCACACATGCATGCATGAATACGCCTAGCAAATACAGAAAGTATGTGCCAAATCGGCGCAGCAGAAACAAGGAGTCCATTCCCTGGATGCGTCTCTGGAAAGCAATGGTCGCTTTTGGTCCACAATTAACCCACTATTAACCCACCACCTAGGGACGCGCCACGTAGCCTCGCGACTAACCGGCTCGAGATACCTCAAATGAGGGAGATCCGTGGCCCGTGATATGTAGGTATATATAAACTCCTCCGTAATACAACACACGATATTTAGTGCATATATATACATATATATATGTATGTATATATAAGCGGTCGGTTGTGGCGCAGTGGTACGAGACTACCTGCAGCACACACATGGCACCCATGGCCCACAAAGCCCTCCATACCTCCAGGGTCGGCAAATTGGTACCACGCTTCTCTGGTAGAAAAGCAGTATTGGCTGTATACATCGGTAGACCACCTCGAGTCATTCTAAAGGTCAGACAATATGCATTCAATCACCTCGAAGCGATGCTCAGTGATACCGGCTGCATGGTGTATCCATACGGGATTAATCAACGCCGAGAGCTTCACCCTTCACTTTTCTATTTATATGTAAATACATGCATATACACAAATATATACCATGCACATCGTGCATCCGATTCGAGAACCCGGCCAATTCCATCGTTGGTTGACCCGGGACCACCGTGTAGATGGCCCCATCCGACAAAGGTGTCCCACGATCCCCCACGCACAGATTTCCTAACAAATAGGACCAGATGTCCACCGTCCATCACTTTATCCTGTACGAAGATCTCTTCCCTTCCAATCACAGACTTGATGATTCCTAGGATAAACAGTAGTTCTTAAGCATCTAAATGAATCGAGTGGTTGTGAGCATGACAAGACTGAAAGAAACTGCTCCACCATTCGATAAGTACGCGTGGTGTTCATGCTGTTGTTTACTGCTGTTACAAATTGCTTAGGTCCACCATACAGACAGATTACTGTAATAATCTGAATGTGTTTTACAAGTAATATTAAGCGTGATTTTGCATTTTTAATACGCTTCAATTACATACGATTAAAATGGTTTATTATATATATACATTTTTTTAATTGGAGTAACAATCAATTACAGGTTAGTAAACTGGTCCGGGAAAGGGTTTTCAGTGGTTTATTAAATGTAGGAATCTACTTTTCTCGAGCGTCGTCTGTGTGTTCATCCGTGTTGTACCAGTTACCAAATGTTTAGAAAAGGGCGGTGATCTGTCTATGAAAAATAGACTGCTGAAAAGGCAATGCAGTGTTCCAAGCACAGTTCAGGTAGCCTTTCTCGCCTGACCAGGGATGGTAGGTTGCAAAGCATCCTGAAACTTAGTAAAGCTATGAAGGTTGTGCATAGAACATTACAATGCTAATGCTTTTGATATCTTTCCATTCCACGTATTTCTTACGATTCATCATGGCGAGCGAAAACAAGAGAATATCGACCTGATTGTCAACAACAGTGCTTCACTCTACGTGCGATACCAATTTTTTGACAACTCTCGACAATTTTCCAACGACTAGTTGACTTCAACAGCTGGGACCTTCACAGGCTCAGACAGAAGAATCCCTTCACTGTCTTTCAAGGATACTAATGTTGCCATATATCTGCTGATTCCGAGCGATAACCATAATTGATCGTAGTGGCGTGGATAGATGAGGCTAAACAATGGACTCTCGTGGACCTGAAAACCAGTGCACGGTAGTATACTTATTTGTAGTATTTGCATATATAGACGAATATAGGCGGTGGATAGCACACTGGTAGTAATGTCGGTCATCAGGAGCATGGTGCTTGCTTAATTCCGCTCCGAGTTAACCATGCCTCTCATCATTCCGGAGTCGGTGGATCGGTGCCTCACTTGCCTGGGAAAAAAATCACTCTCTGCAATCCAATTTGGAACGCTTCAGCCGGAATATTTCAGGATTCTAGGGAGAATCGACAGGACCAGTATTCTGTGACACTCAACATGAAATGAATACCCTCAGGCAGTGGCCGAAGCCACACGTAAACGTCGGAAGATCTTCGTGAACAATGGATACGAGGGAACGAATCGAATGTGAGAAATGTTGGAATCTACAACGTAGACACGAAGACAGGTCAACAACAAGAAACAAAAAAAAGCATTCATGTAAATATGCATATCATTCTGCCGGTATCGAGATCACACTCTCCCGATTGAGTCAGTGAATTCCCAACTTTTTTATCACAGTATGTCCTTCGATAGCTAACCGAAAGCAAATCAAAATGGTAGTAGGGGTGTGACTAGAAAAGCCATTCTAGACACTGAATTAATCACAAAAAACACTGCTGGACGAGTTTACTTTGGGGCGACACTCTCTGAAATACCACACTTCGAAAAAACACACTGTATGTAAAGAAATAAGCCATTGAGAAGAATTCATACACGATATTTACTGATGATTATGTGCTTGACGTCATTCAAATTACAAATAAAGCCAAAGGAGAGCTGGTCATCAAGAAAGTATTTGCTCACAAGAGTGATTTACCGTGTTGCATGATTTTAAACAGCCCTCAATCATTCCTCTCACAATTTTGCACTGTTTTTTTTAAAGAATAAATCTGCTAAGAGGGTAATGCAACCACAATGATGCCGAGATGTTTGCAAAACTACGGATCATAGGCGTCTGCGGTGGAGAACGAACGCGCTATTACCCTTTCAGGGGCTAATGCGTTCACCACCACACCAAGCGAGTCTTCCATTTCGACTGTCTCTCAGCTTGTTGTATGGATCAGTACCATAACCCATAAGAGGGTAGTACTGAGATATACGCTAAATGGTCATAGTCATTCATCCTGAAAGGATTTGGTTAACCTTGTTTATTGGTTTCATTACCTGGTAACCACAGAAGTAGTACATTTCCTGCAAGAAGATGGCTTTGAGCACATGATTTGCTCTGTCCTCACTAACACATTGGAACATTTTCTTATTAAACGCGATTTTTCCTCGAATGACAGGATAATTCTACAATATTAGAGCGTTTCCAAGTGACTTCCTCCTAATCGGTCTCCCTCCCAAAACTACTGGAGAAATTTAACGCGTCGGCCACCACACACATCATGTTGAAGACCGCAACTCGATAGAAGAATGAGTGAAGGTTTATAACAGTCAGAGGAGTACAAACACGTTTATTTCATAAACTACAACATAAAGACATAATCGTTATCATGTACAAACAATCACTGGCGATGAACAATAGGTAAAGACCATGAAGCCGTCGACCGAGCTCAGGTGCAGTTAGTTGCAATAGATCCACCACCACCTGTCAACTGTTATATGTAGCCCCGTTGATCGTCGAGAGACGCGAGCAGGCGCAAACAAATCCTTCATTTTTCCCTGTCGCGTGCAAGAGTAGCCCAGTGGGTTCTGCTTGCTCTAGGGATCGCCGAGCATCATATCTTTTTTCTAAGCATTTCGTGAAGAACAGTGACCATCGAGTCGGTGGCCTATCTGCAATACGTTTAACATCCCGAGGAATCCAGTAACTAACGACTCTTATCCAACGATTGTCATTCATACACATTACTTGTCTGGCCCACCTTATCTTCGACTGTTTGGCATACAGAACGACATATTTGATTTTTGATCGCTGACGCAGGTCGGAGGTTCGGATCACTTCGCTTACTTGTGTGAAACGGCATACTCCTAGCATCGTCCTTCCGACTGCGCGTTCAACAACGCTGAGTGATATTTCATCCTGTTCACGCAGCAACCAAGTTTCTAACGCATACGTTAGGGCGGGAAGTACCGATGAGTCGAAAAGGTGGGCACGGATTCGGGTGTTTCTTGTCTTCATCATTACATCCTCAGTGCTCTTGGAAGCCACCTGAACTGCTCGTTTTCTTCTGCTCAGCTGTGAATCTAAGTCGTTCATCATATTGATTTCCCGCCCTAGATAGACATAGCTGGAGCATTCGGATATATTCGTTCCGTTGAGCGTGAATGGGGCAAACGAAACCAATCCGTTCTTCATGAACATCGTTTTCTTTAGATTTAGTCGAAGACCAATCTTTCCACACGCTTTATCAAAGTCCACAAGCATACGTTCCGCTTGGCTAATGTCTGGTGTTATAAGGATGATGTCATCAGCAAAGCGAAGGTGATGTATCTGCCGACCATCGATTTTCACTCCCATATTATCCCATTCCAATGTTCGCATGACGTTCTGGAGGGTGGCTGTAAATAATTTTGGCGAGATTGTATCGCTTTGCCTAACTCCTCTTTTGACGTTAATATCGTTGTAGAATGGTGAGATCTTGGTATTTTTGTACAGCTCACGAAGAATCTTTATGTACTGAGTTGGGACTCCTTAACTACCAAGGGCTTCCATGACTGCTTCTATCTTAATTGAGTCAAAGGCCTTCTCTAAGTCGATGAAAGTGAGACAGAGCGGTCTTTTGTACTCTCGCGATACTTCAATGAGCCTCTGTCTGCACTGTTTCGCAAGCTCGGACGTTAGTTCGCGGTTGCCCGCAGCTCGTACGATTCCACGCTGGCGTATTAGCTCGAGAATTTCTTGAGACAGATGTCTTTTGGTGACCTCCGAGCTCTCAGCTTTCGTGGCGCTAATGTGAAAATGTTCAATGAGTCGATCATATTTCTCGTCGATGTTGTCGACAACGGCATCTTCCCAACAGCCAACTAATGAGTTGAATAAGTCCCAGTTTGTGGTGGTTCTGGTACATCGGCTTTTGAATTTAGCGGCTTTTTCTCTTTTCCGCATAAAATCTTGCACGAAGGAGACGGTGGTCTGATCCCGCGTAAAATTTTGGGACAACAGCAACATCGATTGGGCAAAACTTTCTTACTATGATGTGGTCTATTTCGTTATGGTACTCTCCATTGGGAGATTCCCACGTCCATAGTTGACAGTGAGGCTTCTGGAATTGCGAGTTACCATGGATAGCCTCTTGGTCGCCATGATAAACTCAGAAAGCCGCTCACCCTGTTCGTTCCATTCTGCGTGGGTCCCTAAACTCAGAAAGCCGCTCACCCTGTTCGTTCCATTCTGATCCGTGGGTCCCAATGTGACGTTCCTCAGACGATCTTCATGGTCCGATCTTGGCATTGAAATCTCCAATGACCTTGAAGAATGTATGGTCTTCTCTGTAGAACCTCTCCAAGTCCATGTAGAACGCTTAGACTTCTTCTTCGTCGTAGTTTGATGTTGGCGCGTAAATGACGACGAAGATTCTCAAAATATAAAATATTTATTAAGGCATTTCATTCAACAATGTGCTGACTTTTGCTTACTGTCTGTTAGGTTTAGTATCCACGGACCTCCCTCATGAGAGGAATCTCGAGCCGACAAGTCACGACGCTACGTGGCTGGAACACAGTTAGTGGATAAGGGGTTAACTGCAGATCATAAGCGACCTATGTTTTCTGTGACGCAGGTGATCTACAGGAGGGGTTCCCTGTTTCTGCTGCGCCGATTTGGCAGATACTTTCTGTATTTACGAGGCATACTTATTCACGCGTATGTGGGCGCGTTCAAGTTTATGCTGATTGTATTATACAAATCAATTCGGCCAAAAGCTCGCAATCAAGTGGCAGGGGAATATATGAGAGGCGGTTAGGAGTCGTCTCCAAAAAATAAGCTACATGTCCATTCTGGAAGAGACCGGCAGGCTACCCGTCCGTATACCCAGCCCTGAGTTCAGAGTCTAGCAAACTATAGGTGGGTCTCGAAATGCTAAACACAATAAAAGAAAGAGACCTCATTTCCCTGACGTCGAAAAAGTTTCCAATCCGGCAACGTTGGGTTGGAAGAGTGGGGAGAGGCTGCTAGAATCTCAGTGCCATTCTAAGCTGCTTAAATCTCAACAAACTCAGGTGACGATCTGTGCCTACAATGCATGCATACTTGCATCCGAGTCCTCAATAGAAGATTTCTAAGTCGTTCATCATATTGATTTCCCGCCCTAGATAGACATAGCTGGAGCATTCGGATATATTCGTTCCGTTGAGCGTGAATGGGGCAAACGAAACCAATCCGTTCTTCATGAACATCGTTTTCTTTAGATTTAGTCGAAGACCAATCTTTCCACACGCTTTATCAAAGTCCACAAGCATACGTTCCGCTTGGCTAATGTCTGGTGTTATAAGGATGATGTCATCAGCAAAGCGAAGGTGATGTATCTGCCGACCATCGATTTTCACTCCCATATTATCCCATTCCAATGTTCGCATGACGTTCTGGAGGGTGGCTGTAAATAATTTTGGCGAGATTGTATCGCTTTGCCTAACTCCTCTTTTGACGTTAATATCGTTGTAGAATGGTGAGATCTTGGTATTTTTGTACAGCTCACGAAGAATCTTTATGTACTGAGTTGGGACTCCTTAACTACCAAGGGCTTCCATGACTGCTTCTATCTTAATTGAGTCAAAGGCCTTCTCTAAGTCGATGAAAGTGAGACAGAGCGGTCTTTTGTACTCTCGCGATACTTCAATGAGCCTCTGTCTGCACTGTTTCGCAAGCTCGGACGTTAGTTCGCGGTTGCCCGCAGCTCGTACGATTCCACGCTGGCGTATTAGCTCGAGAATTTCTTGAGACAGATGTCTTTTGGTGACCTCCGAGCTCTCAGCTTTCGTGGCGCTAATGTGAAAATGTTCAATGAGTCGATCATATTTCTCGTCGATGTTGTCGACAACGGCATCTTCCCAACAGCCAACTAATGAGTTGAATAAGTCCCAGTTTGTGGTGGTTCTGGTACATCGGCTTTTGAATTTAGCGGCTTTTTCTCTTTTCCGCATAAAATCTTGCACGAAGGAGACGGTGGTCTGATCCCGCGTAAAATTTTGGGACAACAGCAACATCGATTGGGCAAAACTTTCTTACTATGATGTGGTCTATTTCGTTATGGTACTCTCCATTGGGAGATTCCCACGTCCATAGTTGACAGTGAGGCTTCTGGGGAATTGCGAGTTACCATGGATAGCCTTGGTCGCCATGATAAACTCAGAAAGCCGCTCACCCTGTTCGTTCCATTCTGATCCGTGGGTCCCAATGTGACGTTCCTCAGACGATCTTCATGGTCCGATCTTGGCATTGAAATCTCCAATGACCTTGAAGAATGTATGGTCTTCTCTGTAGAACCTCTCCAAGTCCATGTAGAACGCTTAGACTTCTTCTTCGTCGTAGTTTGATGTTGGCGCGTAAATGACGACGAAGATTCTCAAAATATAAAATATTTATTAAGGCATTTCATTCAACAATGTGCTGACTTTTGCTTACTGTCTGTTAGGTTTAGTATCCACGGACCTCCCTCATGAGAGGAATCTCGAGCCGACAAGTCACGACGCTACGTGGCTGGAACACAGTTAGTGGATAAGGGGTTAACTGCAGATCATAAGCGACCTATGTTTTCTGTGACGCAGGTGATCTACAGGAGGGGTTCCCTGTTTCTGCTGCGCCGATTTGGCAGATACTTTCTGTATTTACGAGGCATACTTATTCACGCGTATGTGGGCGCGTTCAAGTTTATGCTGATTGTATTATACAAATCAATTCGGCCAAAAGCTCGCAATCAAGTGGCAGGGGAATATATGAGAGGCGGTTAGGAGTCGTCTCCAAAAAATAAGCTACATGTCCATTCTGGAAGAGACCGGCAGGCTACCCGTCCGTATACCCAGCCCTGAGTTCAGAGTCTAGCAAACTATAGGTGGGTCTCGAAATGCTAAACACAATAAAAGAAAGAGACCTCATTTCCCTGACGTCGAAAAAGTTTCCAATCCGGCAACGTTGGGTTGGAAGAGTGGGGAGAGGCTGCTAGAATCTCAGTGCCATTCTAAGCTGCTTAAATCTCAACAAACTCAGGTGACGATCTGTGCCTACAATGCATGCATACTTGCATCCGAGTCCTCAATAGAAGATTTGCTTATGCAAGCAAGAATGATGAGGCAAGACCTCATCGGCCTGGCCAAGATGAGACGACGCCACTCACTCAACGCCATCTGTGACACCGGAGAAGGACTTTTCCTCGGAGCATGCGACAGTGGAGGAGTCGGCGGAGCCGGCGTTATCGGCGAATTGAATTTGTACATGAACAAATTCAATTCAATTCATTCGAACAACTAACAACCCGAATAGGACGCTTACTCCTAAAAAGAAATGCGTCAAATCGGCTTTGACAGTTAACGTCGTTTACGCGCCCACATAAAACTATTACGAAGAAGACGTTGAAGCGTTCTATATGGACTTGGAGAAGTTCTACTGAGAACATCATGTATTCTTCAACGCATTCATTGGAAATTTTAACTCCAAGACTGAACAAAGAAGAACGTCATATTGTAACACACGGATTAGAATGGAACGAACACGAACTGGCTCTCTACGTTTGTCATGACGATCAAAACCATCCATCGTAACTCGCAATTCCAGAAGCTTCACCCTCAGCGTTGGACATGAGACTCTCCCAGGGAAGGATACTACAACGAAATAGACCACGTCATAGTAAATAGAAGGTTTTCCCTAACCGATGTCGCTGTTGTCTTAAACTTTTACATGGGATCAGACATCCGCCTTCTTCGTACAAGATTCCATTTCTCGCAGAAATTAAAAGAAGCCACTAAATTAAAAAAAAACAACTCCCAAACACCGTAGACTGGGACTTATTTAATTCATTAATCCTCTAGTGGAAAGATGTTGTTTTTGGTTAACACCGATGAAGAATACGGTCGGCTTATTCAACATCTTCACGTTAGCGCTATGAAAGCTGAGAGTCCGAAAGTCACCAAGAGGCGTTTGTCTCCAAAAACTCTCGAACTTATACGCCAGAGTAGAGTCAAACAAACTGCGGAGAACCACGAACTGGCGTGCGAACTTCCGAACTTGCGAAACAATGCAGACAAGCGATAAAAGAAGATCTCAAGGAGAGAAAAGTAGTAGTTACGGTTTAAGTTGCAGAGCCGGGGAAAAGCATTCGCAAAACCGGCCGTAGTATCGGCAATCACAACACCAAGATGATTGCACTCCGACACCCTATCGAAACAGTAACAATGTCCAAAAACGCAATGGAGAAAACCATTTTCGAATACTATTCAGAACTCCTCGATGACCACGTCTACTTTCCGTCGTTTCTCTTCAGAAAACCGACACGCTATTTCATCTGTGAGAAATCGAACAGCATCAGGTCCAGAGAGGATATGATCCGAACACTTGAAAAACCTTCCGCCAGTCCTCGTAAACACACTGGCTCGGCTCTTCACACGTTACCTGTCTGAATGCAAGGTCCCTACTCAGCAGAAGACCAGCAAAACCGTTCTTTTATTCAAGAAAGGTGACCTCCACGATATCGGCAGCTACCGCTCAATCTGCCTGCTCTCTGTCGTTCACAATCTCTTCACTCGAGTAATCCTAAGCAGTATTGGCAAAGCACTGGATGAAAGGCAGCCATGTGAGGTAGCAGGGTTTTCAAAAGGGTTTATTACGATGGACCACATCCACAGGATAGCAAGATTCATTGAAGTATCGCGAGAGTATGAAAGTCCGTTCTGCCTTACCATCATCGATTTAAAGAAAACCTGTGATTCAACTGTGATAGAAGCAGTCATGGAGGCCCTGGATAGTCAAGGAGTCCCTACTTGGTGCATAAAGATTCTTCGTGAGCTGTACAAAAATTTCACACAACCAAGATATCTTTATTCTACAACGATATTCAATATCACCATCAACGTCAAAAGAGGAGTCAGAGAGTGCGATATTATATTGCCAACATTATTCACCGCCACCCTCCAAAAGGTTACGCGAAAATTGGAATGGCATAATGTGGGAGCGAAAATTGATGGTCGGTAGTTACATCATCTTCGTTTTGTTGATTACATCGTCTTTTCAACACCAATCATAGCCAAGTGGAACGTATGCTTGCCGACTTTGATAAAGCCTGTGGAAGTATTGGTCTTCGACTAAATCTCGTGAAAACGATCTTAACGAAGAAAACGAACAAGGAACGGAATGGTTACACATTCCCCATTTATGCCCAACAGAGCGAAGCGCTCTAAATGCTTCAGTTACTTCTATCTAGGTCGGGAAATCAAATGATGAACGACTCAGCTCCGGGGCTGACCAGAAGGTAACGCGCGGCTAGGGAAATCTTTCAAGGGCATCGAAAACGTAGTGGACAGAACAAACGACACCTGACTTCGTGCCCACCTTTTCGAATCAACGTACGTTCTTCGTACCATCGATTCTTGGAATTATTCCAGAATGCTTGAGTAGTTTCCGCGCTTGCGTTTTCAATTCCTGGGCCAAGATCGTAAACCCTGTGTCCTTTGCGTACCTAGTGGAATGTTTGGCTCAAGTTTACCGATTAGGTGTTCTTTTATACGGACGCAGAGCGGTCTACCCGTTTCGCCAATGTATTCGTCTCCGCATGCTTTACAAGAGATGAGATAAACTGCACCCGAACTCATGCAATCACCGCCTCTACCATTGGGGCAAATGATGCAATTTTGCGTTGTACCTAAACGGTCATACAAGCGGTTAACTTGCTGGTGTCTTAGATTACTCGATGGTATTTCAGTTATCGTTACTCAATTCTTTAGACAGGGTTTTCTTAAGCACCGTTTTTTAGCAGCACTTCATTTGAAACGAAGGGCAGGATGAAGGGGACCTAAGACGCCTGGTAGTTCGTAACCGCCTATATGACCCATGTACAACGCAAATTATATAATTTTTCCTAACGGTAGAAACAGTGACTGAATGAGTTCGGGAACAGTTTGTCCGATCTCTTGTAAAGCGAGTGGAAACGAATACATTGGCCAAACAGGTAGACCCCTCTGTGTCTGTACAAAAGAGCACCTAGTCGGTCAACCTAAAGTTAAACCAAGTACCCCATTAGGCACGCATATGGCACAGAGACATAACGGGGAAGATTTTGAAGTAGAAGTGACGATTCTCGTACGGGAGCCGAAAACACAAGTGTGGAAAATTATTGAGGCATTGCGGATTAATTCCAAGAATCCGGAAATGAATCGTAGGGAAGAATGTCTCATAATCACGCATGATATTGGGCAGTATTTAAGACTACTGTTTTGATGAGAGAGGTACATTACGCCCATGTAAATTCTGTGCCATTGGTTTCCACGTGTAATATTCAGTGGAAAACTCAAAGAAAGCGGTGAGTATACGATGAAGCCATTCTGTGTTCAATGTGATTGAAATCTTAGTTTAGAATTTTCACTGTTTGGTTACGCATGTGTCTGGTTGGGTAAGTTGCAGTTAATTTGGCCTCCCCAATTTTGGCTCTTAGGAAGGCGAAATCCGCCGAAACGTCAGCTTGTTTTTGAATAAAGAATAAAATAACATCTCGTATTTGCTCAACAAGAATACGAAGAATTATTTGGTCAAAGCCCAGGTTAAGTCGGTCGTCGGAATTATTACGAGTGGTATCAATAATCATCCATCAACGGAAATTATGGCGTGAGGAGTAGATACAGGCGCCGAATACAAACAATCTGTTGGACGTTATTTTCTATCGTGATCGTTTCACCAGAGCTCAGGAAGCTGTAATGAGTCAAAGTAGCTTTCGACCACTAAACGGTCATCATGCGCTTCGTTTGGTACAATCTTTGGTTTGAAAGGTGGTGCAGAGTTTCGAAAAGTTACATGTTTAAAGACGTTTGGTACGAAAAAAATTAAATTATAAACCGGTCACTAATTTTGCGACGCAGCTTTTATCCCCATACATAAGATCACTCCTTTTTTATCTGAAAGGGCTACAGTTATCGCCTTACGCGAACACAATTTTACTCTGTCAAAAAGGAACGACTATGGTGATAGTTGTTTGCACTGTCACCCACTGTATCACTCTAGAATTATGATTTGAAATTGTTGTTATTTAGCAAGGGAGAAATCTTATTGAGTAGATTGGACGTTGATATGACATTATTAGGATCCGAAGAAAGATCTTCACCGATCTACAAGTCCACCTAGTCGAGATCCTTTAATTATACAGATGCACAGTGGGATAGCTTATGATCACTTCCAAAAAATGCTATACATGTTTATTTCCAGGATGCCGACTACTTAGCATTCCGAGTTTCGCGATATAGCTCAACAAAACAACATGGGGAAAATGAAAAAAACGGCATCCTACGAAAAGTGCAGCGATCCTTTTGTCTCTCCAACGACTTCGGTCATCCTGCCGTTTCGTATGCGGAAATGAATGCTGAATTCCCTAACGCCCATCCAAGACTCTTAATTACTAGATCTCACGACGGTGATTAGATGTCATACAATCGTAAAAATTGTAGCGTAATGTGCTCTAATATTTTCACAAGTACAAAACAGATTTGCCCTTGAAAACGATCGAAACTCATTGTCTAGACTACCTACGTTTTAACGACTATGCCAAAGTTATAGTTAGAAAACGCAGTTGGTGTCGCTTCCTACTAATACCGTAAGCCTTACTCCAGTGACTCATGCTATCAGACTATAACGAAGTTGCTCGCTTGTGCATATTACCTACCACGTATTTATTTTCACTGTTATCGTAACAGCAAACGTGTAACTCGGGGAATTAAACCGTTTATACAAAGAAAATGTCACAACAATAGCGTAATGACGATAATGAGACCTTTAGTGTAAAAAATGTAACCAATGACGTGATCAGTAGGTAGAGATACTATAGAGTGCAATAACGAGCGCAAGCAATGGTAATACATCTCATACAAAAATATTATAGTAACAATATAGAAAAATACTAATATCACGCATTGCTCACCACGATGCATAGTCCAGCGGACCAGCGGAAGTAGGACAGGATGATGTTATGCATCCACAGATCCGTAATAGATCTGCGGATGGGTGGAGCCTATGGGATAGATAGACTTGGCTGAGGATCGTTAAAACACATAGAATGCAGCAATCAAGAAGAAAGGATGTAGTTATGGTATCCAAATGGTTGGAGTGCTAGATCGAAAGTATGCGCTGGAGTAGGTATAACCATGAAGTATAACTTGTGACAGCGATTGATTTATGCCACCAAGGATCAAAATGAGAGTAATTTTTAGGGAGAACAGTAACCATGCAAACATTTATCTCTTACTTCTGTTTAGCGCACAGAGTTTTACCATATTTATGAAAAAGAAAGGCTTAAGACCACGATATAAATTCAAACGAGAAGTCACACATCACCAGATAAACCATATAAGTACATGAATCTACACAGAACGATTAAAAATGTTTCCAAGATTTTAGTAGTAATCAGTGCAAGTTACCTAACGATGCAATTATACACTGACTATAAGAAAATATCGTACATATAAACATGAATACGAAGCCATCTACACCTACAAACGAGCAGAATGCGACAAGGGACAAGCTCGGTATCCCTCACATGAATTCCTTCTAGATCTTCATAAGCCGCAACCATTCCGGGCTCTGGACTTCAGCGACCAACTCCAAAGACCTTCGGAATATTAGTCCCTTGCTAGATCCTATAACACTACGTGCACTGCTGATTCTTGGTACATGACGATCAACACCAGTCATTTCATCGCATGTCTCATTATGGGCATATGAAACTATACTAGCAGAATAGACGCATTTCCAAATCCTCATATTTAAGCAAAGGTTCTTTTTTGACCTTAATGGCTACCAGAAACAAACAGGAAACTGAACTAATCTTTCGGATTTTACAGCATTCTGCGAGAAGTTTTCGAACGCTTTTCGTTTTCCTTTCTGTTGTTGTCACTAAATTGATGTAAGACTGAAGCACAGAAAAACGCAATGTAGATAATGTTAGGGAGTGCAGCAGTATTGAACAAAATTCATCTGCTACACGTGTCCTGATACTTTACAGGGAACACACTACCTTAAGAAATAGCTATTCCATTTTTAGGTGCATTAGAGTGGTCAGTATATAAGGTTACTCTTGAACTAGATAAAAACTTCACAACGAAAAATCGCCATTCTACGACAATGTCAACATCGCCGTCAAAGCGGAGGTTAGGAAAGGCGAAATGTTCTCGCCAAAGTTGTTTGCTTCCATTTTCGAGAAGACTATTAGAAGGCTGGAAGGCGGCAACATGGCAATGAAAATAGAGGGTGGTAATTACATTATCTTCGCTTTTCTGACAAAATCGTCTTTGAAACAAGCATTAGTCAAGCGCAACGAATAGTATCCAACTTTGATAATGCTAATGGGAAGACTGGTCCTCGACTAAATCGCACAAAGACAATGTTAACGAAGACCTCCAGAATGTATTGAGGAAAACGAAAAGGATCCCAGCCCGAATCAATGGCCACATTTTCGACTCCAGTATCATTTCTGTCTTAACATACTTGATACTTGAACAGCCCGTCCTCACTCATTGTGCGAGTCCCAGCATAATTTCCATTTTTCGGAGATTTGCTGGTTAACCCACCGTGGTTCCCTGGAATCACCGAGGTCAGCCTGGCCAAAGCCTGTCCCAGATCTTCACCACCACAGGCAGTCGCATCCCTTGTGGATCAGTGGGATATTTGCCACCATGCGACTTTGATACCAGGACGGTGGTGGATCCTGGTATTGGCACTGCATAACATATACATCAAAAATCCGGTCGTGATAGAAACAGAGGAGAAGATCACTCCGCATTATAGAATGCGCAATCGATAATTTAAACGATGCTAAAAGTACTCCGTATCATGTAGTTGAGGCAGGAAATCCGAAACTCCGACCAATGTCAACGAGACAAGAGGTCCGATCTAATGTCAAAGACGCCTTTCTAAATACCAACTGTCGAAGATTAGGTGGGCCGGAAACGTAATGCGTCTGAATAGTAACCGATGGACAAGAATCGTTAGCGACTGGACTCCTGATGATGTCACAGTTGGAAGACCAGCGATGGAATGATCAAAGTTCTTCACTGAAACCTTACAAAAAAGACATGGTGCTCATTGAATCCCAAGCGCGAGCAGAACCCAGTGAAACAATCTTGCACGCGACAGGGAGAAATGGGAAGCTTACTGACGGCCACTTAAGTGGCCCGTCTATTAGTGAGACGACAGTGTCAGTGTCAGTGTCATTAGAATTCTCTACAAGCTCTATGCATAGACTACTCTATCATCCACATTGGGAAGCCTTATATGGTACTCTAATAAATTACGATGTTATTATTTCGAAGGCGAAGCCGCCGCATCGAGACGAACAAGAAGCGTGGACCATCGACTCGGATCATCGGCTCTGATGAAGACGAAGACGTCGAAACGTTAGCCGATAATAAATGTTATTATCAACCTCGTGTAAGCTCATCAAACAAAGAATACGTATTGATGTTATTATTATTGTCACTGGTTATTTCACTAGATGCCCATGATAGGGCATGTTTCCGCCTTTCCGTAGTGAAGCAAATTTTACATATCATTTCAAACTAAATACACGGAAGCCAGAGAAATATTTGCAAGATATAACTTCTATAATGCTGAGATATTTGTACCTATATTGCACCTATATATTCACCTGTCTCTCAGCTAGTTCTATCGATCTTTTTGCCATCAGCAATCACCCGAAACGAAGAACGCGTATGGTGTGGTGGTGAACGCCTTACTACCCGGAAAGGACAATAGCCCGTTCGCTCCCCACCGCAGACACCTGTGGACCGGAGTTTTGCAAATATTCCAGCATTATAAAAGTTATATTTCACAACAAATTTGCCATTAAAAAGAATAGGCAATACATAAAAAGGCTAAGATTATTTGCAAGATAGTCTGAGATTCCAAATGGTTTTAACATCTACATCAATTTCTATAGATGAACGATCCATCTCCAGATCCTCATATCTACGTAAAAATTTTTTCAACTGAGTGAACACAAAAAGCAAGCGGACAATTCAGAAGAAACTAACCTTCCGCGTTTCACTACATTCTGTGAGAAGCCTTTCAAAGCATTCTGGCTGTTCCTTGTAACGCTTTTTATCGCAACGTAATGCGACTGAAACAGAGAAAGAATATGTGCGCGCTGGCATCAAAAGTGGCACTTTTAAGCAAAGTTCAGCTGCTGCATATGTGTCGATACTCTGTAGAAAATACACTCTCCTTAGAAATAAACATGCCATCTTAAGTGTATCAGGTGCTCTACAAGCTCCTTACCTAGACTATCCTGTCGTGCAAATCGAGAAGCTCCACATGAGATTCCAACAAGATGTAACCGCAACAACTGCACAGCTATTACGCTGTCGCTATCAAACTCATAAAAAGGGATAAAGCTCTCGGCGTTGATCAATCTCTGAGGGATGCGCCATGCATCCGACATCGTTAAGTATCGTTGGAGGTGATTGAATGCATATCTGGCCTTTACAATGACTCGCGGTCACCTACCGATGTATCGAGCCAGAGCTGCCAGACAAGTTCGGTACTAATTGACACTTTTTGGAGAAAAACTCACCTTTTGCGAAGACGAACGTACATAAACGGCAGTTGTGCTCGTATGCATGACATTCTTTCCATTTGACCAGAAGCTGTAACCTATCCGCAATATTATCACCTTATACGTGAAAATAACTCTTATTAACAAGTCGAAAGAAAAAATCATGACGTCAAATGAACTAACCATTGCGAGCTCGTTCTTCTAACGTTTTGTCGATACGGTGCAATGGATATCCTCAACGAGCACCTGAATTACAACATCTGCAGATAGGAGGAAGTAAAGCGGCAGAAAACGATGGAAAAGAAATCCCACTGTTTTTACTTGATCTAAGTGAACAACCAAAAAGTAAGGATAAATAAATTGCCCGAAAAATGTGCCAAATTTGCTATGCTGCGTTGAGAAGCACGTGGTTTCAAGAGATGTAAACTTTATCTTTCATAGATTGTAATAACTTATAACTTCAACTTATGACGCAAATACATATGTCCAGCAAGTCATTAACTGGTCATCGGTAGCTTCCCTAGGACACCTTAAGGTTATCTATCTCGCACGGTTATTCTGTTTTGTTCAGATCTTCAAACATCATCTCTGGTCCATTGGTACTGTTTAAAAAACACAGAAAATCTATAGTTAGGAGAAATTACCCACTAGCGCAAAATACTTATTGCGCGCAAAATTCAATCATTTTGTGAATTTAAATGAGGCAATATTTACATTTTCTTTAGAACGCCCGTCGTTACATCTATTGTACGGTTTTCAGAATTTCTTGCATTCGATTCGCTCTTCTCGTAAGCATAGTCACCAACAGTCTTCGAAAGCTTCGCGTGTTGTTTCAGCTACATAAGGATTCCGTCTTCTCTATGAACGTTCTAGAATGGTGATCGAGTCGACTGTCCTTGCAACCTTGAGAGATTAGCCAGCCTGGGGCGTTCCCACATAGATTGCAAGAGATCGTCATCTGATGTGAGGCGATATAAAATGCATAATATCAAGTTGCACTTGAAGTAGAAGTTGGTCAGCTTCTACATGGATTTACTGCTTAGTCGATAAACGCTATTTGTATGGAGCCCGTTAAGCAGCCGACAGAGCTTTTCTGAACTCCACAAAGCATAGACAAAAAACAGTTGGTGCGCATAGCAAAACCCAGAGCATAAAGTATATAGTGGAATTTTTTGTCGGAAACTAATTCTCTTAAATATCAAGACTTCATATAAATTCAATGACGCCTGCGATATGATAATCTTTTTGAAGAGCTGGTAGACAACTGCCCACAAAATTAACCAATAAATACCGTCTAATAGGTTTTAATCCGAGAAAGAATCTACTCTGTGTGAAGGCAAATCGATGGCAATCATGTCGATCTGACCTATACCTGCCACAAGGATCGTTGAATAGTAGTGATTCACACGTTTTCTTGAGCATTACATGAATATTGCAACAGACCAATTAATTCAATCTCCTTATCACTAGAGTGTGCTCATATCGGCACTCATCTTCTTTCGCTTTGAACGATGCACCTCTTTTGTTTCTGCACCGTATCATCATTCTGCATAACTTCTGTTCTGTTGCTAAAAATTCTTCTCATATTATCTCTACATAATTTTGATGTTAATAGTACCCAGAATCGACTTTCTATTAACCTCGGCATTGGATTATGAATTCGTCGTTTTCTCTCTTAGCAATCGCGAGGTTGTTAAACAGCATACGTTTACTTCCATGCAATAACACACATACAAAACAATCGTAGCTGACGTTTCGGCAGAATCGCCTTCTTCAGAGCCTGGAAGGGTACACCAATACGCAACCTACTAGGTCAAACACTTCAACAGCACAAACAGAAAGATGAAAATCTGAGCGATAATTACAAGATCTACGGCTTCTCGAAAAAACCCACCGCTTTTTCACTTGTTCTCCGCCGAGGAAGAACAGCCGCTAAGAGTCGCATATGGCTGACGACTGCAGCACCACACGTCAACGAACGATGCGAAGGTAAGGGGCGAGATCACGCGTGATCTCGGCGCATTCCTCCCTGCTATTCAGTGTAGGATTTTCGGCATTTATCCGAAAAGCCTCGAGGAGTTTGCGCGTTGGTATTTTCGTATCCCGTGCGAGGATAGCGACTTTTATATCAAAATCGTCTCCGCTATGCTTTTGCATCCTATGCGTGCCTAGTGGCGTGCCTTGTATTGCTTTTCGTTTGCCAACTAGGTGTTCTTTTATGCGGATACATAAAGGTCTGCCCGTTTCGCCAATATATTCGTCTCCGCAAGCATCACAAGAGATCAGGTATATCGTGCCTGAACTCGTGCAGTCACCGTCCCCGCCATAAGGGTAGATTACGCAATTTTGTGTTTCGCATAGACGGTCATGCAAGCGGTTACGAACTAACTGGCGACGAAGAGTGAAGTGTTTGACCCAGTAAGTTGCGTATTGGTCTACCCTTCCAGGCTCTGAAGAAGGCGATTCTGCTGAAGCGTCAGCTACGATTGTGTTTGATGTTAACATTTATACTTGATACTTAATACTTGAACGACCCTTCCTCATTGGTGTGGACATCAGCATGATCTCCATTTTTCGGAGATTTGCTAGTTAAGCTAATGTCGCACCCTGGAGAGCCAAGGCCACCCTGGCCAAAGTCTGTCAGAGGTCGCCACCAGCACAGGCAGTTGCAGCCCTTGTGGACCAGTCATTATGCGATTAGTATGATACCACGACGGTGCTGGATTCTGCTATTGATTTACTCTTAGCTAGGCTTCCTGATGGGAACTTCGGACTCCTTCTGAGCTTGGGAGACCCTGCCAAGAGATGAATCTCCCAATGCACATCGCAGTCTGACACCCAGGAACTCCTCCTAGCCACGAAAAAGCGATAGTTGGGAGGTAATATTTATACCATTTTTAACTAAGTGGAACATGTACGTCGTTGTAGTTGTTATAGTATTGTACCACAAAAGGTTTAGCACCCAAACTTTAGATATGATGTAGCCATAAATCGAAAGAAGACCCTTTCTGCAAAACGATGTGTACACGATTGCACCTCTGCACTGCAAGCACAATGATCAAGTAGACAAGCTGTTTGTGGAAACTAAGAAGAACCGTCGAGAAGGTCTGGTGAAGTCACGGGGCTGTCTCTTCATGCACTTGATCACAACGTGGATGTTAAAGAAAAAATTAGGAGTAACCTTTCTGCAGGAATTATCTTAAAACCGTCTTAGGAATTGTGGAATGGAACTTTTCGATGGAATGGATGATGGCAGACAATTCTTCTAAGGTGAAACCATATATTGAAACCTTCAATTCATCGTATCTGCACGTTCATCACATCAGTTCGCGGAACACATTTTACTGCACCATCTTTCTTATCGATCTCCTGTCTAATTACGATTTTGTAGCAAATCCCAATGTACACGCATTCTCACCAAAGCCGTCATTGGTCCTATTCATATGTCTGGCGTATCCACGCCTCCACGCATTACCAAATCCACGATACATCCGCACCACTTTCCAGGGTACGAAATAGTTCCGCTAGAATTTCAGCTATAAAACCAAAAAGTAGTATCTCCATATTATCTTCACCATATCTGTATCTCCACATTATCTTCACCACATCTATCGTTAAATAGAAAGTATGTCATTACATGGCATCTATCTCCATACTCAGATATTGGATTACGCAGTGATAGTGGTGGTCGTTCAGAAAAGGCAAAGGGTTGGGCTCAGCCCATGAACCAAACAAGCGTTTCTTTCTCCACAGTCGGGAAACTGGTGCCAGACTAATCCACAATCA
Source organism: Angiostrongylus cantonensis (assembly GCA_009735665.1). NCBI lineage: Eukaryota > Metazoa > Nematoda > Chromadorea > Rhabditida > Metastrongylidae > Angiostrongylus > Angiostrongylus cantonensis. The sequence goes on along the minus strand of MQTX01000177.1, from coordinate 525,229 downwards.
GCTGGATCCATCAAATCCAAAAAGCTCGCGAGTGCATGTGATAAGGATATGGAAATGTCCTGGCGCAAGCAAACTAAGATTTCTATGAAAATCCACACGACAAACATTCAACGACATTCAAAAAGAAGAAAAAACTCTCAATCATTAATCGAATCCACCCGCAAATACCAATACCTGAATAATAGAGACGAAGAAAGAATCGAATGTACACAATAATGAACTTACTAGGTACTCCACCACTGTTCATATTTGACAAGAACCCAGGCACAGATGCAAGGCCCTAAATTAACACCCATTAACATAATGAAGAATATAACTTCAATGTTGCTGAGATATTGGCAAAAGTCCGGACCACAGATGTTTGTGGTGAGAAACAAACGCATTATTCTCCTTTCCGGTGAGTAACGCGCTCACCACTACACCATGAGGGTATTCGTTTCGCCTGACCTCTCAGTTAGTTCTATCGATCTGTGCTGTCAGCAATCACCCGTCAGCGGGATTGATCTGGAGAGCCCAAATCGGCAATGAATCCAGTTAAGCTGAGGCTTTAGTTATATTCACAATTTTTAACGTTTTATTTACTGCCTACTCTTTTTAATGGCAGGGTATATTGACAGAACTAGCTGATAGGCAAGCGAAACGAAAGACCCGCATGGTGTGGTGGTGAACGCGTTACTTTCTGGAAGTTTCGTAAATATCTCAGCATTATTGAAATTATATTTCGCAATATACCGTGCCATTAAGAAGAGTAGGCAGTAAATAAAACGACTAAAAATAATGAAGAATGCCTTGAACTAGATGAACAGACCTATTTACGTGAGAGCACTTGAAACAAAAGAATAGACACAACTAGCAAAACGATATTGCTCAGCTTTTCTACGTATTCACCATTTAGTTCATATATTTAGAAGACTATTCCGTAAACACAGTTAATCTTCTATCAAAACGACATAAGCCATTTAAATTTCACACTTGCGAATAACAGTTTACTAGCCTTATAACTATGTGAATTTAATTTTTCAAGTGCTCAATTCATATCAATTCCTGAACAAGGCATTTCTATCGTCTGTTGATCAGGTATGATATAGACCGGTTCTTTTTAAGTCCTTCACATCCTCCATCCACATAGAAAAGTATTCTCTGTCGAATGAGAGTGGGCAAGTAGGATGGAAGATGTAACAACTTATAACGTTAGATTTCGACTACACGGTATACCTGTTCACGTTTGTGAAGAAGAACATTGTCATAACCGATGAATTTCGTCATACTCTGTTAAATCATACTCACTTGATACTTGAACGGTCCGTCCTCACTACTGTGTGGGCCCTAACACAACTACCATTTTTCGAAGATTTGCTAGTTAAGCTATTATGGCTCCCTGGAATCCCGAGGTCAACCTGGCCAAAGTCTGTCACAGGCAGTCGCACTTTGTGGGTCAAAGGGAGATTTGCCATCATGCAACTATGATACCAAGGCGATGGTGGATCCTGGCATTGGTTTACTCTTAACTAGGCTTCCTGATGGAAACGCCGGACTCCTTCTCAAGTTGGGAGACTCTGCCCGCTGTAAAGCACAGACCGACACCCCGTATCTACGATGAGGTGGTAAACCGTTGGGAGGCTGTTGTATGATCATCAAAAACAGCCCACAAGCCGTAGGAAAAACTGATTGCTACCGATAATTTCGTCGCTAACTATTCGGATATCCACTGACTGTTCATGAAGCAAAAGCTGGAGTTGCTAATCGCGCTTAGTCCGCAGTTTTTTATCGTATCTTATTCTTATGCCCTCGCTATCCTTTTGGGGACGAAAAATTAGTACCACAATTGTTTTAGAGGATTGTGCTACAGTTCATCTTGCATTGAGAAAAAAAGCGTTGCAAATGAAAGCTATTTAATTTCAATGAAACTGTCATCGCTTCATGGATTACGAGATTACTGTGAGATGACGTTCTGAAAGAAAGGGCTAATAATGACTATAATAACAAACGTCGAAGAATTGTGTCACACTGGATTTTTCTCACTTTTTAGCGCTGCCATCCTCAACATTGGCCCATATAGTCTATTAGACATGAGAGTGAAGAAACGTAAAACAGTGCACTAACAGAAGACATTATACTAGAAATATAAATGATGTTAGCGTATCTCCCCTACTAAACAAGGTCTAAAGCGGTGATTAAGAGCCTCAGCACTGGGTGTGTTGCACTAAACACTGTACAGTTAACCAATAGAAGTGGACAAAGTTTACATAAGAAACTGCATAAGAAAACAGTGTTGAACTTATCATTCTTTTACTTTAGTAGTCTTTATTAGATAAAGCATTCTGTTCTAATCATCAGATTTTTTACGTACTCGATAGCGCTTCTCACTACGTCCAAAAATTAGAAAAGAATGGACTCCGAACGCAGACAGGAACTTGACCATACGTGTATCAGCTGCTCCAACCTATGCTTCTTTAATGGTTGAAGCAAACATTTCAGAAATAATTTTCTAAAAAATATATAAGTGTAAGTAGGTTCTAACCTGTCTAAAAATTCTATGCAGAGGAGGATCGCAGAATGAGGTTTCCCATGCAAGCGGTGCTCCTTCCACTGGATTTGACCGACAGTCATCTGTGGACCATCGACCCGGCTCAATGCGGCTCTGGAGAAGGCACATTCTCGAAATATGAGTCGAACAACATGTGTGAAAATTATTGACTATCATCACCAAGATTTAATGAAAGTCCACTTTTAGGATATTTGAGAAATACTCTTGATGAAGCAAAAGCTTGGCGCATAAAAGCACCAAACTAACTTGCGAACTAATCTAACACACTATCCATATAAAAAGGCTGTATTCTTCAATTCATAGGCAGCATTTGAAGCAAAGACGTACGGACTTACAGGTATTTCAAACACTAAACCCATTTCGTTGTCACGGCATTTGAACGCAATGCCCACATTCACAACGAATGGTGACGTTAGGTGAAAAATATGCTTTATCGACGGTTCAAGTTTGATTTCACGATTCTGCTCTCATTGCCGATTTTCGCTAAACTTTGGTATGGATAGACATGCATCGGTTTATTGACAAGCTTGTATAGACGCAGAGAATAGATTTGAATCTGCAGAGTTGGTCTGTTATTCCTGGAGGGGCTGAATCATTTTATACGGCACCCTAGGAGTGTCAACTAAGCAGACACTCTATTGCCGTGGTTTCTTCATCCCAGAATACGTTAATGTCTTCTTCTTTCTTCGTTAAAATTTGAATATGATTTTCTAATTCGAAGCTGTATTCGTGAAAGTGACTTTCGATTTTATCGGTGCCCAGGGTCCAGCGCTGTAGCCAATCATCTATAGGAAGTGCCACATTACTGTCGATGAGCTCTAAGCCGCCATATTTGTACTCAATTAGTCTGTTGCTTGTGTGGCGATTGATAGGCAAAAAGCTACTTAGAGAAGATGACTCTACACTGCACAACATGTAATCGCTTTTCCCTTTTTTTTGCTGGAATTGAAGTCTCTTGCACTCACAAGGATGATAGCCAGCCGCAGAGACATTAGGGCAATCGTAGCTTTCATGTGAAATGAAGCTGCGCCAGGTCTTAAAAAGTGAGCCCTTATATGATATATAGAGATACCAACTAAAGCATATATGAACAATAGAAGAAATACCGAAACCAATATGCAAAAATGGTATAAAAAGACAGAAGCTAACCGACAATAAAAAAAAAACTCTGCAGTCATAACAAAGTATTGTGAGAGGCAGTCGAGACATGGAAATGAAAGTATTGCTGTTCAACTACGCGGAATTAAAGGCAAGTGGTAGGGTTAAAGAGATGAGCGGAAATAACTACACCAGAGGCGCTCTATATATATTGTCTTGGAACGGATTCGATCTATGGCGAGACCGATAACCCTTAACATCCTAAAACCTGGATTTAGCTAAAGATCATGAAGGTTTAAAATCCAAAAAGAATGACAGCATACCTAAATAGGGTGTGTTCCCCATAGTAGAGGGAACATTCTCAACAATCCTTACATAGTGTTCGACAGGGCGGTACTGCGATGAGATTTGTTCGCCGTGGGCAGGCTGCTAACAATCCCGACAGTACATTTAAACTCTTACAGAAATAATTTTCGGCTCCAAAATGCTACTTATTAACCACTGATAATAATACAAAATGCGGAATGAGAAAGAAAAGATCCATCAAACCCAAGGAAGGCAAACATCGCGATGTTCAAAGAGAAGGAGCACAGAAGAGAGGGAGCACTGTGAAGTAGGCGAACTCCTAGAACACCGCGCAGGCGCGGATCTTCTGGAATATTCTTCGACGCAGCTCAATACTTGTGTTTTTTTAAACATACACTCACATAACACAGCACGTAATGTTGGCGTATTAAAACCTTATATTCTTCCAGCTGCAAGGAAGAAGCTTCCAAAAAATACGACACTTGAAAAAAGAAACGAGAAATCCCCTTTGATACACGGCTACAATCGTGTACAACGAAAAGCATTCTACGCTAAACTCATAGCTCAGCTATACACCTACCCTTTCCATGATTTGCCTGTTTGTTCGTTCTTTGTTCGTTCTCCATAGCCGAACTCATGAATACCTTTAACATTGTTGAAAACGGAAGCTCATGTTCACTGAAATACTAGACAGAAGTCCACCTGACTGGAAATACGCGAAAAATTACTTAGAAAGCGACAAAAAGAAAGAAAGCACACTTCCTCAAAGCAAACATGATGCTGTCGAAAAAATAAAGTTGGTCCTTCACTTTCAACTTCAAGTAAACATCTTTAAGTTGACGGTAAACCTCGTGCATACTTATTTGTTAAAGGATTTCCCCTCAGCGTAATCGCCCAGACGCTTAAAGAGGCCGAAGATGGTTAATGAGACAAGTATACTTAATGAGGTGAAGAATGGAAAAGTAAAATGGACGCTTTGTCCACTCATAAATTTTTAATGTCAGGAAATTATAAAAACATTGATAAAATGAATCGCATGTTGCGACATGTGACATGGGAGCAGCAAACGTGGCGACTCTTCAAATAGAGCGCGTTTTCCGCCCCCTCGCTCGGGTTCCATGCCCCGAGTTTATTGATTTTTCTGACAATCATAATCGCCATGATGAGCACATAGTTATAGCATGAAATGAAATGAGTAGAAATGAGTATGACGTGCAACCCTCTGCCGAAATCTAACAGAACGCTCCTTGGATAGCTGACGAGTTTTGTTCATCAAATACAAAGTTGAAAATGTTTTTTAAAAAATTAGAACAATACATAGGAAATCTCAAATGATAGAGAAGATTCAAAAAAATTAAGAAGTGACAACGAGGCTAAGAAGTAAAAGAAGTGGTCACATCCACTTTAAAAGGGCATTTTGAACATGCGTGTCACATATTAAAAGGAAAGGCGGATTGCGCTGTTCAATCACTTTGGGATGCTACATGAATTCGACATTATAGTGAATCGTGGAGGTAAATGAATGCATTTCTGGCCTCATACAATGGTTAGCGACGAATCAAGCCAGTGGTTTGATTCCGTGTACAAATTTTCCTCCCCGGAAAGTAAAATCAGCCAGGTCATTCTGCTGCCGCACTCCACAGATTTGCAATTTTAGAAAAACAAACTCACTCATCTCTGCAAGTGAGTGGTGAAGGATGCTAACTATTTTCCAATTTGTCGTAAGACAAGTACTAAAAGGGCAATGGCAAAATTCCTGATGAGGCACAAAGTTTGGAAAAATGCTCGGGTGGAAGGTCGTTGCCTGAAAATCATTGAAAATCAATAAAGTTGCGTCCATTGAAATTTGGACAAAACGACCGTATGGATGGGCACTACAATTTCCACAATCAGTTTAGTAGGTTTAGAGCTTTTTTCTCCCTACGCTCAGTTATTCGACGGCTAATCGAAAGTAGATAAAAATGGGAGGAGTGGACCAGGAAAACCGTTTTCCACACTTAATGATTTACACAAAGAACTTTTTCTGGAGAATGCATCGACCAGTAATTTGAAGCAGAACGAGCTCTTGCTTGCAACCTGTCGGATGAGTCATCGTAAAAAACGACACTTCTAAAATTGCACTGTGTATAAAAAAATACTCAATTAAGAACACTTCCTAGAACACCGCGCAGGCGCGGATCTTCTGGAATATTCTTCGACGCAGCTCAATACTTGTGTTTTTTTAAACATACACTCACATAACACAGCACGTAATGTTGGCGTATTAAAACCTTATATTCTTCCAGCTGCAAGGAAGAAGCTTCCAAAAAATACGACACTTGAAAAAAGAAACGAGAAATCCCCTTTGATACACGGCTACAATCGTGTACAACGAAAAGCATTCTACGCTAAACTCATAGCTCAGCTATACACCTACCCTTTCCATGATTTGCCTGTTTGTTCGTTCTTTGTTCGTTCTCCATAGCCGAACTCATGAATACCTTTAACATTGTTGAAAACGGAAGCTCATGTTCACTGAAATACTAGACAGAAGTCCACCTGACTGGAAATACGCGAAAAATTACTTAGAAAGCGACAAAAAGAAAGAAAGCACACTTCCTCAAAGCAAACATGATGCTGTCGAAAAAATAAAGTTGGTCCTTCACTTTCAACTTCAAGTAAACATCTTTAAGTTGACGGTAAACCTCGTGCATACTTATTTGTTAAAGGATTTCCCCTCAGCGTAATCGCCCAGACGCTTAAAGAGGCCGAAGATGGTTAATGAGACAAGTATACTTAATGAGGTGAAGAATGGAAAAGTAAAATGGACGCTTTGTCCACTCATAAATTTTTAATGTCAGGAAATTATAAAAACATTGATAAAATGAATCGCATGTTGCGACATGTGACATGGGAGCAGCAAACGTGGCGACTCTTCAAATAGAGCGCGTTTTCCGCCCCCTCGCTCGGGTTCCATGCCCCGAGTTTATTGATTTTTCTGACAATCATAATCGCCATGATGAGCACATAGTTATAGCATGAAATGAAATGAGTAGAAATGAGTATGACGTGCAACCCTCTGCCGAAATCTAACAGAACGCTCCTTGGATAGCTGACGAGTTTTGTTCATCAAATACAAAGTTGAAAATGTTTTTTAAAAAATTAGAACAATACATAGGAAATCTCAAATGATAGAGAAGATTCAAAAAAATTAAGAAGTGACAACGAGGCTAAGAAGTAAAAGAAGTGGTCACATCCACTTTAAAAGGGCATTTTGAACATGCGTGTCACATATTAAAAGGAAAGGCGGATTGCGCTGTTCAATCACTTTGGTATGCTACATGAATTCGACATTATAGTGAATCGTGAAGGTAAATGAATGCATTTCTGGCCTCATACAATGGTTAGCGACGAATCAAGCCAGTGGTTTGATTCCGTGTACAAATTTTCCTCCCCGGAAAGTAAAATCAGCCAGGTCATTCTGCTGCCGCACTCCACAGATTTGCAATTTTAGAAAAACAAACTCACTCATCTCTGCAAGTGAGTGGTGAAGGATGCTAACTATTTTCCAATTTGTCGTAAGACAAGTACTAAAAGGGCAATGGCAAAATTCCTGATGAGGCACAAAGTTTGGAAAAATGCTCGGGTGGAAGGTCGTTGCCTGAAAATCATTGAAAATCAATAAAGTTGCGTCCATTGAAATTTGGACAAAACGACCGTATGGATGGGCACTACAATTTCCACAATCAGTTTAGTAGGTTTAGAGCTTTTTTCTCCCTACGCTCAGTTATTCGACGGCTAATCGAAAGTAGATAAAAATGGGAGGAGTGGACCAGGAAAACCGTTTTCCACACTTAATGATTTACACAAAGAACTTTTTCTGGAGAATGCATCGACCAGTAATTTGAAGCAGAACGAGCTCTTGCTTGCAACCTGTCGGATGAGTCATCGTAAAAAACGACACTTCTAAAATTGCACTGTGTATAAAAAAATACTCAATTAAGAACACTTTATACATGTTATTTATGTGTAAATATATGGTCGACGACAGCAAAATTTGAAAAAAAAGCTCTCGGCGTTGATCAATCCCTGTGGGATGCGCCGTGCATTCATTCGACTTTGTTAAGTATCGTTGGAGGTGATTGAATACATATCTCGCCTTAACAATGACTCGCGATGGCCACGCGATGTATCGAGCCAGTGATGCTATCCTCCCAGACAATTCTAGTACCAATTTGCCGACCCCGGAGGGATGGAATGCTCGGTGAGCCATGAGCGCGGGGAACGATTTCACGTAGGTGCTGCAGGGTGCCTCCGACCACTGCGTCACGTTCAATTTTCGACAGCGGGTAGTTAGAGCTTTTCGCAACAATGCAAAGAAAGAATGACAACAGCGGTATGACTTTCATTCTGAAATAGAGGAGCTATTATGAAGAAAATCCTCTTAACGTTATCCTGCCTCTTCGTGGCTGGAAGGTGTTTCCTGGTGTAGGACTGCGATGTGCAGTAGGGAATTCATCCCCTGGCAGGGTCTCCCAAGCTTGAGGATTACGTCATTTCCATCAAGAAGCCTAGCTAAAAGTAAACCAGTACCAGGATCCATCACCGTGTTGGTGTCAAAGTCGCATGGTGGTAAATCTCCGTCTGATTCACAAGGGCTGCGACTGCCTGTGGTGGTGAAAACCTGGGGTAGACTTTGGCCAGGATGACTTCGGGACTCCAGGGAACCACAATGGCTTAACCAGCAAATCTCCGAGAAATGGAGATTATGCTGGGGCCCGCGCAACCACTGAGGATGGGCTATTCAAGTATCAAGTGTGTTTATTGACTTAATAGTTACTTGAAAACACATCAAAGTACGAGGGTTGGAACCAAAAAGATCATTTTCTACATTTAATTATTTGTAAAATACCTTTTTTTGAAAAGTTAATTGTGAATTCGACAAGCATTTAGCTGTTATTTCATGCAAATCATTGTGTGGTACTTGTGGATATAAGAATATTGAAATAGACCGAACATAAACTGCAAAATACCTCCAATTGATGGTAGCCATCTATTTTTATCACAGACTATGAAGCGCCAAATAAGTATTAACATGCATTTCATTCACTTCCATAACCAAGCTTTGCACACATCTCGGCATTATACCGTTTGTTTCATTTTCTTCGCTTACGGAGTGAGGGCATCTCTTCCTGGTTCCGCATGAAATTAGTGAGGACGGACATGCTATCTCACCTTTACTGCCTCCCAGAACCCTACATGATATACTTCTCCGATGAAGATTCGCCATGGGTACTATGCTGGTTCGCTCCCATCCCGGAGAGACAAAATCTTTGAAACTCTAATTCTAAGGATATTTAGATGTGGAAAGACAATGTATAAGGATTACTATGTGTAAATAACGTGATAGACCAAAGCAAAATTTATATACCGCTGAACTTTCGGAATGCTACAGTTATTGAGAAATTCTCGCCAGTCATCGAAAAACCAGCTCCGTTGCACTGACTAGGTAAAGGACATAATAATGAAGCCTAGAAAAAATTTTTTAAAAAAGTCTACGACGCGTTCAAAAAAACATCCTCAAAGCCAGTGCGACGTATTTGAGTGCTCAGAAACAATTTACTGTAAATTCTAAACTTTCCATCAAATTTTCAAACGTCAAGGACTAACTTTTAATGATCCTCGAGCACTGATCCGAACTTTCTACCAGAAAGTTCCGGTGTGGTTAACTAACGATCACTGAACTCGTTTCTAATAGATCTCATAGAGTGGTGAGACAAGGTCAAATGTGCGCACCAGTGTAGCAATTTGTCGACCCCCAATGTACATGCCAGTGTGGGCGCCATCATCCACATCCCCTTAGTCGTCATTGTCACTAAATTGCTATTATCATTGTATTAATGTTATAATAGTGTATTAAGCTGTTGTGGCCTTATTAGCATCACATCGCTAGTGGTTATAGCGCCTTGTGATCCTAGACTTACCTTGCCCTGAAGCCAGCATTTTTCTGTCGTTATTCCTGTTGTATTGGAGCAGCATTTACGCATATAAACGGTTTATTTATCCAAGTCTGAAACACTGCTCTGTGACGCCTGCGAAAAGTTTCGCGTGGAGTCTTCTTACGAAGTCGAGCATTCCACTTAAAGCTAGTGATTTTTCGGTGCCGAGAACTGACTCGAAAGCCTATTTTCAACTAGCAACGGCCATATTTCGAAACTGCTATCAAGCTTGGAACGCGTGGGCAAATACTTTGCTAACGACCATCACTTTTTTACGCTTTTTGTGCTTTGGTTGACACTAGACATATAACTATTGCTAAACAACGTGTATAAAGTTTTCTCAATCGCTTATTTCCTTACGTGCAACATATTTTTGAAGTTTCGTACTACACCAGATGTTTCGTCGATAAATAAACTTTCCCGGTAGGGACAAGACCAAGAACTTTACTGAAAACCCTTACCATTATGTCCATGGTTTCTTCTCTTACTGTCAGAAATCTACCAATACCTGAGGGTGATATCTTAAAGTGCTAGAGGCGCATTACGTATCTATATGAACGCCGTCTCGCTGGTCTCCATGCTCTCTCCAATTCGCTGTGGAGGACCCATATACAGCGATGAGCGCGCGAAGCTGTGTTATACCCGATGAGTTTGAAATCTAAGTTTTGAGATTTTTCCTGTTGGGTTATCCAGGTGTTTGGCGGCATAGATTGCAGTGAGCTTGATCTTTCCAGGTTATGAAGAAAGCGAAATCTACAGAAACGTCGGTTTTTTCAGAAGAGTAAATTGTCTGCTCATCAAGAAAACAGTGAACTATTTGGTTAATGCCGAAAGTAGAAATTTATTTAGTTTTAGGAATTTTTGCTGCGTGTCTGGCATCCTAACGAATTCAGTCACTAGCGGCTGTTGTTCATTGGTTGCCGTTCATATATGCTACTTGTTCGGCCCGTCTTATTCTCCACAATTTGGCATATTGAATGGCATCTTTCATTTTGGTCGACAACGTAGAATGGGGCTTCGGTCTAGCATGTTATTTAGGTTATGTAGAGTGTTCCCGACATCGTCTTTTTGACTGCACATTCTATAACGTTGAGTGATCTTTCACCCTGCTTGCGTAGCGACCAGGTTTGTGGCCCATATGTGTAATGGCATATAAAAGATGGACATGTTTGCTACCTAGAGGTGATAAAAATTGTAAAGTTTTCTTTCTAGACTTGATAAAATTGTGAATTTCCTCCAGATGGCCTGAGACGCCGTGAAACACACACGTGAAATCGATCCCTATGCCCATAGCCAACCAAACCTCCCTTCTCTTCGGAGTCGGCGAATTGCTACCAGACTTGTCTAGGAGGATAGCAGCACTGGCTCGATACATCGGCAGGCCACCGCGAGACCATTGTAAAGGCCAGATGTGCATTCAATCACCTTCAAACGTTGTTTGATGAAATCGGATGCATGGCGCAACTGTCAGGAATAGATCAACTCCGAGGGCTTTATTCTTTATTTTTATCAATGTAGGGAAGCCACGCAGGCGTTGTGTCAAGTAACTTGAGATGCAATAGGGTCCATGAGGTGGAAAACAAAGCCAACTATCTGATTAATATAAGACATGCTAACATGAAAGAACGCTATAGCTTGTGTCACCTGTAATCCTATTAATTCTTAAGTAGTTCGAACTGAACAATGTATGTGTTGGTCTCTTTCGTGCGCCATAGTTGCTCGACAGGCTCCACTTGCTCAAGAAAAGCGAAATACTCCACACTTTCTCCACTAAGATTATTATGTCGTACTGTTCTCCACGATAAAATGACCACTAGTAACCAAATTTCCTATCCCTTCGCTGCCGATACTCTGTTAGCAGACTTGTCTTCAGGGAAAGACATCTTTTCTATTCAGAAACGCTGAAGAATTTCTGTGATGAAGACCAAGGAACGCCGTAGACGAGCTATTTCAGAATTCTGCGGAGAATCTACTTGACCAACATTATGCGGTTCTCTTGAGGAAAAGAAGTCTTTAAGCAGCAGGCCAAGTCACACACAAATATGGGAATCTTTGTGGAAGATGGGTGCAAAAAATGAATTAAATGAACGAATTGCAGCCTCTTATATCGGAAGATAAAAATTTACGTTCCATTCGTTGCCCACTCATAGGGAATGAGCCACAGACGAAAACGCCACGAAACAGCGAATTCTCACTTTGGCTTTTACGTGGGTGTTTTAAAAAGAACTCCACTCACATTGCTCTTCAAAATCTCCTTATGAATAATATTGTGACATCGTGTACCGAAAGAAAAAACTAACAAGCGTCCTAGGGACCACAACGACCGCGAAGAGCGCCCAGAGAAAGCGCGGATGATGCCGATCTAATGCGCAGCGAATTCTCACTTTGGCTTTTACGTGGGTGTTTTAAAAAGAACTCCACTCACATTGCTCTTCAAAATCTCCTTATGAATAATATTGTGACATCGTGTACCGAAAGAAAAAACTAACAAGCGTCCTAGGGACCACAACGACCGCGAAGAGCGCCCAGAGAAAGCGCGGATGATGTCGATCTAATGCACAGCGCGGGGAAATACTGTAGTGTTGCTCCCGACTGGCCACAAATCTCTCACGATAAGTCATTACAAGTTTGCACATACTATCCACTAGGGTGTTTCCACTCAGATACACTCATGGTTCGGTATTTTATCGTCGCCGTTTTTGCCTATAAGTGGCATAGCGCGCTCGGAAATGCCATGTAGGAATTGTGAGCTTAACAACGATGCTTTTCAGGACAATTTCTTATTCTATAAAGGTGATGGAACATTTGTGACAACACCACTTATTTTATTTATTACACATACTTTTTCTTCACGTTTATCGTCCACAATGCTCTTCTTAACACTGCGCGTGTTGTTTCGGCAGCTGCTTGAGGGTTTCACCTTCTTTACTGATGTCGTAAAATGTTGGATGCTAGTTTGTTTTTGCTATCTTAGAAACGGCCGAGATATGGTGTGGAATGGATGAGAACGTTATAGAGTGAGGAGGGCGGTCAAACTAGCGTCTTTGCTTCCTTACCCACAGCTTCACTAACCACCGAGATACCCCGACCTTATGGCGACACTAACAACTTGAAATTATCGGTACATCGAAATCAGACTTCCCACCACGCGGTCAACTAATCAAAAAGCCAGTGTGAAGAAAAAAGCAACGCTGAGCTGGATAAGATCGTCTTTTTCTCATAATTCTAGTTTCTATTCTAGTAATTGACTAAAAAATAACCACAAGATGAAAAGTGGTCTATCCACTACAGTTTTTGTCCAATAGATTGTGACAAAAACACCGGGAACAAAGGAGTTTTGTGGAATAAACACCTCATCAGCTACTTGTAGAGCAACTAGAAAACACCGCACTTGAATGTCCTTCTAGTTCTTCACATTTTCTCCCAGTATTTTTAACTATTGTTTCTGATACACGGATCTCCCTCATATGAGGAATCCCGATAGCTGATTAATCGCGAGGCTACATGGCGCGTTCCCAAATGGCGGATGGGGGGTTAATCGCGGACCAAAAGCGACCTTTGCTTCCATGAGACGCAGGTAGACCCAGAGAATGTACTTCCTGTTTCTGCTGCGCCGATTTGGCACATACTTTCTGTACTTGCTAGGCGTATTCATGCATGCGTGTGTGGGTGCGTCCTCGCTCTATGCGGATTGTATTCTACGAGTTAATTCGGGCAAAAGCCGGCAATCAAGTGACAGGGAAGTATATGGGAGGCGATTAGGAGTCGCCTCCAACAAATAATCTCCATGTTCACTCTGGGAGAGCCTGGCAAGCTACCCGTGAGTATAACCAGCCCCCACGTTCAGAGTCCAGCAAGTTATACGTGGGTATCAAAAATGCTAAACACAGTAAAAAAAAAAGGGCCTCATTCCCCTGACTCCGAAAGAGCCCCCAATTTTGCAGCGTTGGGCAGGACGAGTATGGAGAAGCTGCTAAAATCTCAGAGCCAATGGAAGTTGCCTAGATCAAGAAGAACTATGGTGACGATCTATACCTACAATGCACGTACACTTGCATCCGAGTCCTCGATAGAAGACTTGTTCATGCAAGCAAGAATGATAGAAGAAGGCACGACGTCATCGGCCTGGCCGAGACGAGACGACGCCACCCATTCAACGCCGTCTATGACACTGGAAAAGAACTGTTCCTCGGAGCATGCAACAGCAGAGGAGTAGGAGGTGTCGGCGTCCTCGTTAACACGAATTTGTCCATGAACATCGATTCATTCGAACAGCTTACAACCCGAACGTTTACGATTAAAAAGATGTGGATCGACACCGGCTTTGACAATCTTCGTCGTTTACGCGCCAGCATCAAACTATTACGAAAAAGAAGTCCAAGCGTTCTACGTGGACTAGGAGAGGTTCTACACAGAAGACCATACATTGTTCAAGGTCATTATGGGAGATTTCAATGCCAAGATTGGACCAAGAAGATCGTCTGAGGGACGTCACATTGAGACCCACGGATTAGAATGGAACGAACAAGGTGAGCGGCTCTCTGAGTTTATCACGGCGACCAAGACTATCCATGGGCCTCACCATGGATAGAGGCCTCACCGTCAACGCTGGACGTGGGAATCTTCCATTGGAGAGTACCATAACGAAATTGACCACATCATGGTAAATAGAAAGTTTTGCCTAACCGATGTCGCTGTCGGCAAGACGACCAAATAAATATCATCAAATGGAAAATAATGTTCTCTATTGCAACTTTATTCTTTATGTGTTCTGATGGTGCTGGGTGCCCTACATTCATATCCAATCCTAACCATCGAGCACGCCAGTTTTTGCGGCAACTATAACCAACAGACACCACCGGGAATAATACCAGGCACGACGCATTGCTCAGGGGCGAGACCTTGCGACTCGTGACGCGATCCAGCGACCCACGCCACTCGTTCGGATCTAGCCACGCCTCTTAGCAGGGATATATTTGCCTTCTGACGACACGTGGACATCGCCGTCGTTCCTCTCCATCAAACTCTCTACAGCTTCATCACCTTCTTTAGCAACACATTCTGTCTTGATTAGGTGGAAATATTGTTAAATAAAGTCTCATCCTCTTGCTTCAGCAACCTTGGCTTGTTGTAAACATGCATGCACATGTTGACTAAGTATCACCTTATCAATGTGCACCTGTGTCTTGTACTGGAACACGAATTACACACTACTAAACCTTCTTCAACCATGTTAAAACTTAATAACAAACCAAAATGCCTTTTCCTCATTACTAATTTGCTCAATCGCATAATCGTTTCATACACAGCTTTCTCAATCCACCTAGGCACAAATAATGTTAACCAAATTCTGTAGCTTGCACTTCCAATAGAATAATGTTGTCACAGATACTCTTGTCATTACTGCGTGTTGTTAATGCAACAGTTTTGGTAAATTCTATCATCGCTCACAGGCGCTCTAAGCAATAATTCTTCATTCCTATTGCTAAAACATTCTCGCAACCGCTATTGACATTCTTGCATTGTGAGCATGTAAATCTTATCTCTTTCATAATCGTAGCATTATTCTTACACAATCAGTATTAGGTAATCACTCATATGCTCATCACATTGTTATGATCATTTTGCAGTATCGCAAGTTCACATATACATTCTATAATCTAACCCCTTATTATGGCGCTCCCCACCATACTTATACGTCGCCACACTCGCTTAACCTACGGATCTCCATCATCTGTATCTAGCCTCTTATGCCTAATCCCACCTTTAGCAAGCAGCATAAGAGTACTGTAACATGTTTAGTGCTGTCATGTGTATATGTCATTAACGACGTCACACCCGCCTCCATATTGTACAATTGTATAATATACATACATTTATAATCTCGTTGCGTTGTTGTGTAAATAATATGTATATAAACGGTTTAATTACCCAAGTTTGAGTTTGAGGTATCCAGCATGTGACTGCCAATCAAGAAAAGTCCTGCGTGGCATTAGCAAAGACGAGCAACTATTCCGATCGAGTCTTCTCAACTACTTGGTATTCACATAACAGCGAGCCGTCCCCGATAGTTCTGGTGACTACTCCATGCTCGAATCCGTAGTTTCAAGGCTCACGCAGAGCTTCTCAACACATCATCCCACAAACACTCCAATAGCAGCAGTGGGAACGATGAATCCATCGTCAGTGCGGTAGTGAAGAAGCTAGAACTACCCACAATTCCCATCCCGACATTCAGTGGTGACATATGGGATTGGGATAACTTTTGGGAGCTTTTCAATACAATTACCTTATTAACTCCTTGAAAGGAGAACCTCTTCAGGCCATAAAGAAGTTCCAGATCAGCAAAGAGAACTACCAAAAAGTTATAGACTTCCTCAATAAGAAGTATGGCAACTCCGAGGAACTTGTTCTTCAACTCCTCGAGAAACTAGACGAAACCGCTTCTCGCTCATCGACCCTGTATGACCAAAGAAAACTACTAGAGCATATACAAGCTATAACGCTCTAACTAATCGAAAAAGGAGAAAATGTAAACAATCAATGTATGTACAAGAAAGTACTGTCGAAATTTCCCATCGACACTCAACGTAAAGTACTTGCCAAGAAAACGACAAACGAGGAACTCTTCGACATGCAGCGACTTCTAGAATTCTTAGAAGAGATCATCTCCAACGAGGAATTGATCTCGCGCTATACGACAAATAACCAATCAATTCCAGCAATTACAACTAACTCTGAGAACAAAATAAAACAATGGAAACCCCAATATTCATCGCTTTCATGCATGTATTGTAGGGGCAACCATAAACCATTCTTCTGCGACAAATATAAAACACCCCAAGAAAGATCCCAATACCTTCAAAAGAATAGGCTGTGCCACATATGTGCATCCGCCTCTCACAACACATTTCATTCAATGCAGCAAAGCATCGTGTCTTAACTGCCAAAAACGGCACCATACATCATGCTGCTTCTATTCTCCAAAAGAAAAAGCCATCATATCATCCTCGAGGAATGAAGAAATTAAGAAAGATGTAATGGATAACAAAGGAAAACGGAAAGAAAAGTCCCCCGTGGCGCAAGCAAAGAGGAGCAACTATTCCGATCGAGTCTTCTCAACTGCTTGGTATTCACCTAATAGCGAGCCGTCCCCAACAACTGTGGTGTATTGGCTGCTTGAAAGGAAATCCGCCAACAGTCGCTGTTGTCCCAAAGTTCTACACGGGATCAGACCTTCCGAAATCCGACATGCCATTTCGTCGGTGAAAAATCGAACAGCACCAGGTCCGGACAGGATAAGATCAGAACACCTGAAGAACCTTCCGCCAGTCCTCGTAAGCACACTGGCTAGGCTTTTCACACGTTACCTGTCTGAATGCATGGTCCCTACTCAGTGGAAGACCAGCAAGACCGTGTTGTTGTTCAAGAAGGGCGACCAACACGACATAGGCAACTATCGCCCAATCTGCTTGTTGTCCGTCGTCTACAAACTTTTCACTCGAGTCATCTCAAACAGGATTGACAGAACACTGGACGAAAGACAGCCAGGCGAAAAAGCAGGGTTTCGAAAAGGATTTACTACGATGCACCACATTCACACGTCGATGAAATTTTAATTTAGGATTTACTACGATGGACCACATTCACACGATAACAAGGTTCACTGAAGTATCGCGAGAGTACAAAAGACCGCTCTGTCTCACTTTCATCGACTTAGAGAAGGCCTTTGACTCAATTGAGATAGAAGCAGTCATGGAAGCCCTTGGTAGTTAAGGAGTCCTTACTCAGTACATAAAGATACTTCGTGAGCTGTACAACAATTTCACAACCAAAATTTCACCGTTCTACACCGTTGACGTGAAAAGAGGAGTTACGCAAGGCGATACAATCTCGCCAAAATTATTTACCGCCACCCTCCAGAACGTCATGCGAACATTGGAATGGGATAATATGGGAGTGAAAATCGACGGTCGGCAGATACATCACCTTCGCTTTGCTGATGATATCATCGTTACAACAGCAGACATTAGCCAAGCGGAACGTATGCTTGCGGACTTTGATAAAACGTGTGGAAAGATTGGTCTTCGACTAAATCTCAGGAGAACACAAAAAAACATGTTCATGAAGAACGGATTGGTTTCGTTTGCCCCATTCACGCTCAAAGGAACGAATATCTCCGAATGCTCCAGCTATGTCTATCTAGGTCGGGAAATCAATATGATGAACGATTTAGCTCCAGAGCTGAGCAGAAGGAGACGAGCAGCTTGGGGAGCTTTCAAGAGCATCGAAGATGTAGTGAAGAGAACAAAGAACACCCGACTCCTTGCCCACCTTTTCGACTCATCGGTTCTTCCTGCCCTAACGTATGCGTCAGAAACCTGGTGGCTACGTAAGCAGGATGAAAGATCACTCAGCGTTATCGAACGCGCAGTCGAAAGGACGATGCTAGGAGTATACCGTTTCACACAAGTAAGGGATGCAATCCGAAGCTCCGATCTACGTCAACGATCAAAAATCAAAGATGCCGTTCTATACGCCAAACAGTCAAAGATAAGGTGTGCCGGACACGTAATGCGTATGAATGATAACCGATGGACAAGAGCTGTTAGTGACTGGATTCCTCGGGATTTCAAGCATACTGCAGGAAGACCACCAACCCGATGGTCAGAGTTCTTCACGAAAAGCCTAGAAGAAAGATATGATGCTCGACGAGTCCCTAAAGCCAGCAGAAGCCACTGGGCTACTCTTGCACGCGACAGGGAAAAATGGAGGATTTACTGGCGCCCGCTCGAGTCACTCGACGATCAACGGGACAACAGGTGATACTGGTGATGATCAATACATTCATTATTCAAGCAGACAAAGGAAGCCTAGCACTGCAGTCCTATCCACGGTGAACCTAAATACTGATCAAAATTCATTTCTCTCAGTTTATGGTCCTCTTTTCAACCAAGTTCAGTTGAAAAGTTCCAGGCTGCTTCTTGTTACTGGCTTTCTGGAAGTTTTAAATTACTTTGGAGAAGTCTTGATTTTTCAGCGTTGTGCCGCAGGTAATTGCTATCCAATCAGATTGGATGGGTAAGTGGTACAGGTAGTCCGAACAAGAAATGTACATTGTATTCTAATTACTGCTCCAGAAGCTCTAGACGGAAAGATCAAGAGGCCTTGATTTTAAGATGTTACAAGAGCAATGTAATTCTTGAAGCTGTCCCGAAAAATCCGTTTCTCTTGCCCAATTTCCGTTCTTCTTCCATAGACAAGCGTCTTGCCTTATCCCCATCCTGTACGAAGAACACTTGAGAAGGTAAAATACAAAAATTACAAAAAAAGTAGCGTCCAATGGAAAAGTAAAGTTCAAGCAATATTATACAATTAATTCTTTCAGCGAAAAGCAGCGAACGACTTCCTTCTAATACTCTTATCCCTCCAGTAGCACACCAATCTCGTCATGAATGTGGAAAAGTTCTGAATGTCAAACGTTACAATGGGGCTTAGGCCCATCAATAATACAGACGAAATCAAGGAAGAATTCGACATCCCTATCCGGACGCCCACCTCAGTGCAAATGTTAGTGAGATGAAGCCTTTTTGAATCAAAAAAGAACGGTAGTAAAAACTGTCCTACTATTATATGCCTAGAGCAAGCAACATGCACTTTGCCGCTTCGGAGTGTGACGATCAAGTGAGATGTTACTTAGCTCCCGCTTGATCCATTATAGTGTCATCAGCGAGATGGCGGATGTCATAAGCATAGCGAATACAGACAGCACCAAGTACAGTCTATATGAAGAAGCACAGTTTGACAGAAAAGAGAACTCGTTCATCAATGAGTCGCTGGATTGAGGAGTTGCACAGCTCCTTTTAGCCCTTTACAACGATGTATTCCATGGTAAGAAATACCGTTTTAGAGTTGAGAGTCACCGTCGTTCAACTAGCACCCAAAAATGGTTACGAAGGTGAAGACATGGAGGAAAATGTGAAAAAGTTGCTGCCAAGGGAAGTAGTGAGTATTTGAACAATTCCTTTCAACAGCTCTTTCACATTTTTCTTTCGTGTAGCTTGAGTGTATGATCTCTCCTGGTCACCTAATGTTTTTTAGCTACGTGGTGAATAAATGCGACTAGTTGAACCTCATCTCGGTCGACGACTTCGTGGCGCAATGTGTTATGAAGTTATTGTTCTCTCCTAACTATTCGTCGTCCACTGTCGGTTGCATGTAGGAAGTGACCACCGGTTTAAGTTGTATTTTATAAAATAAATGCTCTTGTTCTCTTCTAATTATAGTGAGCCTTCACTCATTCCTCTACCGTGTGGAAGTATATGACATAATGTATTCAATGAGCAATGCGTTAAATCTTTCCATTGGCTTTGCGGAGGAAGACCAGTTCGAAGGAGCATTTGTAGTGATCACCTGGAAATGCCGTAGTACTATTAGCTCGTGACTAAAGGAAAATTACGTTTGATAAGGAATTGTTTCAATATGTCAGCGAGTGTAAAACACTCAATGTGCTCAAAGCCATCTTCTTACATCAAGCAAAGCACTTTTGTGTTCACCAGGTAACGAAACAAGTAAAGGAATATTTCCAAATCCTCTCGGAGTGGGTGGATATAGTAGATCAACAAATTCTCAACGTTACCCTATTACTTGAAAGATTAATTGGATAACTGGACCCACAGGGTGCTCACATTAACATGTGGGACACCTGGTTTTGATCGAAAAATATGAGGTTTCTTCCTATAGCAATAGTACGTTGTTTAACTCGACTCCTTTCTGACCAACCAAACCTCCCAATCCTCGTGAGAGATTAGCTCGATAAATTGTGGTTTTCGAATATAAGTGGTTTTGAGTACTCGGTGAAAAATTCTAAGAGGAAAGATTGAGAACTGTTTCCAAACACACAACGCAGTGAATCACTTTCGTGAACCAATTCATTGTTGACCAACAGCATTTTCTTGACATTAATGACTTAACAGTCGCTATTGTGCTGTGGGCAGGTGTGGGGCAGTAGTCGGAGGCACCCTGCAACACACACATGGAATGGATCCCCGCGCCCATGGCCCACTTAGCCTCCCATCAGTCTGTGGTCGGCAAATTAGTACCAGACTTGTCTGGGAGGATAGCAGCACTGGCTCGATACATCAGCAGGCCACCGCGAGTCATTGTAAAGGCCAGATATGCATTCAATCACCTCCAACGATGCTTAATTAAGCCGAATGCTTGGCACATCCTTCACGGATTGATCAGCGCCGAGAGCTTTATCTTTTTTTACTTTATGTATCATATCAGTACCAAATTCTCACTTCATCTAGATAGTGCTATAAGTTGTAATTTATTCCTCCCATCTTCGAGCCATTTCTCTGCACCGACTTCAATCTGAATTCTTTTTTTATCCAAGGCGTTCCTTTTTCCTCTTGTGCTCTTTTATTCAATAATTTCTTTGCCATATTTATTACAGTAGAAGTTGGTTAAGAGAAATTTGAAAAAAAAACTATCTACAGTACCCACCAAATACCAACAACGGTAAGTTACAGTAAAAACCTATTTATTCATAGACCAAACAAATCATGTAGTCCTAAGCATGTCTGAGAATCTGAATAGATTGTTGAGAGCAAAAAATACCAGTGATACTAGCATTTATATCACAAAACATTGCTATAGGTTCCATCGCACATCAAGAACAAAGGACAAATCAGTGAGGCAACAGAAAACATTGTCTTGTACAAAAACAAAATAAAACACAAGTATTGCAGTGCAGATATATCAACGATCTGTGGGATGGCACTCTCTTTAGTCCACTGAAGGCATCACCTGAATTCAAAGTAACATTAGTGAATTAAAGTAGTGTACAAGCAAATTTTGCAATAATTTTTAAGATTATGGAACTCATACAAGATTGATTCTTGCAACTCCCAGTCCTATACATTAACAGTTCAAAGTAAAAGGAACAATTATGAACGTTGAATGATTTTTTTTTCCTTAGACTTTTCAGCTTATACGAGGTCCACACTGCAGCTCTAACGAAGGCAAAGGCGCCGAAACGTTAGCTGAATGAAGTTTTTAGCAAACTCATAGAAGCTTAACAATCTAAAGAACTAGAACTTCAATGATGCTGAGATATTTGCAAAACTCTGGATCGTAGATGTCTGTGCTGGGGAATGAAAGCGCTATTGCGCATTCCGGGGGCTAACACGTTCACCACCACACCATGCGGGTCTTTCGCTTCGCCAGTCTCTCAGCTAGTTCGATCGATCAGTGCCATCCGCAATAACCCGTCAGCGGGATTGATCTGGTGAGCCCAAATCAGCAATGAACGCAGTTAAGCTGAGGCTGTAGTTGTAATCACAATTCTAACTTATTACTTACTGCCCGCTCTTTTTCATGACAGGATGTGGATTTTTAAGGGCCAAGCCCAGAAGAAATTGTAGAAAAAACTTGTTAGCACTGCGAAACGACCACGAATGAGATATGCAAATGGTCCAATGCAAATAGAGAAAGCCATCGTCCTAAATGAACAACCCAAACTCACCTTCAACCTTTCAAAGGCTGATTTCTCCAGAAATTCACGCTGCGACGGATGAGCTATCTTTATCAATTCATATGCACGTTGCCTCATATTCTTTCCCCACAATTGTGCAATACCGTACTCCGTAACCACATAATGTACGTGAGATCTGGATGTAACGACACCAGCACCCTAAAGAACAAAGCAAATCGTTTGAAAGAAAAAAACTACTGAGTACCAATAATCCGACGGAACACTTAAAAAAGTGCAGTCAACAGAAGGGAAGCATCAAACAGTTAGGTGAAGTTAAAGAGGTTGTTAACCTCATTGATGTAGGGAACAATCTTGCTCTGCCCTTTCTTCGAGATTGAAGGCAAGGCAATGATCGGCTTTCCTTGGCCATCATCGCTAATGGCAGCACCACGAATAAAGTCCACTTGTCCACCAAATCCAGACAGAAAACGTTTTCCGACAGAGTCAGAAACAACTACAAATGATATTGCACAATATAAGTATGATAAGCATAAAGAACTTTAGCAGAACACTAACCTTGCCCTGTGAGATCTATTTCCACAGCAGAAT
Organism: Angiostrongylus cantonensis; assembly: GCA_009735665.1. Classification (NCBI taxonomy): domain Eukaryota; kingdom Metazoa; phylum Nematoda; class Chromadorea; order Rhabditida; family Metastrongylidae; genus Angiostrongylus; species Angiostrongylus cantonensis. Next base: position 502,212 of record MQTX01000177.1, on the reverse strand, counting down.
TAATGGCGGTAACCTTTGGATTCTGTCGTATAACAGCAGGATCGTTCACCCACTGAACATCACCAAACTCGATCAAAGGGTTGTCGTGCAAGAAATTGTACAATTTTGTCGAACCATAAACGAACGAAACCAAAAGTTTTCCCGGATGTAGCACCTAAACTATAGCTCTTCCTGCTTTATCAAAATTAAAGTGATAAATCCCACCAGGGGATCTTAAGCGGGAGAAAAGAATAAAAGGCAAACAAGCAATCTATGTGACCTTTTTGCTGTTTGTAATGGCATTGCAGGCAATCAGATCTAAAACACCATCCGAGAACATCTCCGTGTGAATACCGAGATCTTTGTGATGTTTCAAAGCTGACAGTGCAGCATCTGGCACGGCCCCAATACCTAAAAATGCCGTCATCCAGCTCAAAATCTATGACCATGGTTTTTTCGCTTAAAAGTTCGTGAATGAAAGCAAAAAAAACACAACAATGCTAAGATAATTGCAAAACTCAGATTCAATACTAGATTCAAACCCGCGATGACCATTTTCGGAAGCTCACGTGTTACCCACAGCACCACGGAGGATTCGATTCCGTCTTTTTCTCAGCCAAAAAAAAAGTGGGAGTAGGTAAAACTTTGTACTTTGTAATTCCGACTGCGGTCTCAGCATAACTGGGGTTTAATGTCGATTTATGCTCCTCAGATCAATCCAGTTTATGGGTTACTGATGAGGGTACCATTAAGGTAAAAAAACTGGCTCATAGAATGGTAGAAAAAAGGCATCAGTGGTGCAGTTGGTAACATGTAGCACCTGGAAATGGTAATTGCGGGTTCAAATCTGGCCTTGAGTCTCTGTTTTGCAAATATCTCAGGCATCATTATGGCCATATTATGAGTCCTTGCCATGGAAAATACTGGGTGGTAAGTAATAGTTACACATAATCAAAAAAAAAACTTTTAATTGCAAAAGAAATTCTACGCTCTCTAAAGCACAGTGATTTTAATGAAAAAGTTCTTAAATGATTAGGTTAGGTTGGAACAGTATTCAGAATACATCTCTTAAGAAAACCCTCGTCAATACTCCCTTCCTTCTAGAGTATGTATTGGAAACTACTCTTGTCAACTTAAATTTCAAGACATCAAATTCTACTAATTGTGCTTTCTGAAGTACACGAATGTTCCAGTTTTGCGCAGGCCAACTTCACAGTTCTTTAGCTGTTCTTAACGAACTTATTCTGCTCCCTCACAAAAGTTTTATAAGACCCAACAATTTTTACGGATCTCCCGTCACTCCACCTGTCCCTTATTTCTTCAATTTCCCTTAGCTATTTGACTCCACTCATATGATTACGAATTCTAACTCGTAAAACTCACCCATCTGTAGTGTAGCACCATTATCCACCAAATTTTCAGCAATGATTGCTCCAATCTTCTTCTCCTCTTCACTGTCTTTACCAACATGTCTCTCATGAAGAGGAAATGTGTGGTCTTCGACAAGAACGTCAATGTGAGATGAGTGAATAAGACTATCACCAAAAGTCCGTGGCATATGCTTATTTGACAATGCTTAAAAGAACATACGCATTAGTCCAACTTATAAAAAAACCGCATAAATACTAGTAAAGGTTGACACACCTATAACATGATCAGCGTTTGCTACACCCGCCCTTGACGTGTCCACAGATGTACCTAAAGAGCAGTATCCATTTGCATCTGGAGGAGAGACCTGCAAGGAACAAAAGTTCTCAAATGGGAAATTTACGCTTACCCAGAACTTGACATTACTGAAAGGAATAAAAATGATTTATTTATTCAGCAAGAAAGTTGGAGACTAGAGCTTACGTGAATTAAAGCGGCGTTGAGCTTGATCGCACCCTTACGAAACAGCATTGGCACTTCCTGTAGGAAGCATGAGTTGAAGTCAGCGATGCCTATTGAACAAACGAATAAAATTATGTATAATGAACTTTAGCAATAACTTAAAATTCCAGAGAAATCAGCTTATAAAACGCAAGTGCAACTGGACCTTCATTAACAGCTTTCCGAAGGTTAGCGCCAGTAAACAGCGAGTTTGATCGAATTCGACCTTAAATTTATTCAATAGCAAATGAAGAGACGAAGAAAAAAAAATCAGCCATTGCCAGAGGTCATTTACTCACTTCTAACATCCTCAGCAGTCCAAGGCGTCTCTCCTTCCAGATGAAGATGATGAAGTTTGATTCCTTTGAGATCGTTAGCCTTTACATACTCGCACAGACCTTTGAGAAGTGGTGTAGGTGTCGCCGCAATTCCATGTACAAATATGTCGTCACCTAGAGTTGAAATTCTACTACCAATATGTCCGATGTATTCGAATGTCCGAATTTTGTGTAAATTTGATTTCGCGGATCACTAGTTTAACCTCAGTAGATGTATTATTCTCCCTCATAAAAGTTTCACCTAAGATTATATTTTTACGAATCTCCAACCCCTATATCTCAGCACCGTTTTTCAATCTTCCTCATCTACTTCTGTTTCTTTAACAAATTTGCTACGCTATGAATCCGCGTATCATAAATGATTCACAAGTCGGAGGGAAGAACGGGCCTCATGAATCACATACGATTCACGTACAGCTTATTTTTCCACATAGAGTTCTTTTGCTATATCCTTTGATTTCATTTAATAGCTTTTTCAACGTAAATATTTCTTCCAGGTGCATTGCGTTGAAACCTATGCTCTCTACTTGATAATTTATAGAGAAGAGCTGTTTTTGTGATGAGTTTGATCATCTGATTGGAATCACTCTCCTTTCAGCTTAATAACCCAAGAAGGCATTGATCAATAATCTCGGGGTTAATGACTGTCGTTTTAAAAAAAAATATTGATTCACTATGTGCTAGCTGATAGAATACCGACAAATGCAGGATGTATTGTTCACCCAAAGTAGGCCATATTGGATGACGCCAATCGCTCAGCATCCGTTTTGTATAAAAAGGCACCGCCGAGTGAAGTTCCACTCTCGTGCGGTGCTTCCTCCAATGGGATTCGTCTCGATGCCACAACGGCAGCTGTGGACCATCGACCCGGATCAAAACGACTCTGAAGAAGCCGAACACGTCGAAACGTCTGCCGAATAACTTTTTATCAACCTCGTGTCAGCTTAATAATCCAAGATATTTCGCTCGTTTTTACGGCTTCTACTTCTTCATTAAAGTCGTAGAATGTTGGCCGAATCTATTCTATTCTCCATGCACTTTTGGAGATAGCCGATCATGGGTGAGGAGAACGTTTGATAGTGGCCGAACCAGCGCTTTGCTCTCTGATGGAATGTGTCAATAACCAGTCCGTTAACCTTTTCCTCCAGCATTGACATTCCATTGACCTCGGAATTAATCTATGCTAATGTTTTGTACTTGAGCAGACGCCAGGTTGTGAACAACAATTTTTGGACCACTGTAGGTCTCGCTCAGGGAGAAAAAATTTATGACACAAGTTGGCGCAATACCTCGACAAAGATGTCACTCTTTGCGCTCCTCACATGCTATAGTACTTTGTAATGGGTCTAAGATGTACGTTTGTCGGCGAAGATACTACGAGGTGTCTCTCAAAGCTTTCGAAATTTATGCTATAGCCCTACAAAGAAAAAAAAATTTTTTGACAGTGGACACAATCGCACCCAATGACCGATGATCTAGTCGGATAACGGAGGAATCTATTCCTATGGGGAAAAATTACGTTTTTATTGAAACTGATTCTATCTAGACAAAAAAAAACATGGCAATGCTATCAAAACGAACACTACGACACAATGGACTTCTTCTTACTTCTATCTAATAAAATTTGGAACCCATGCAGAGTTTCAAATCAAATATCCAAAATTCCTCAATTCCTCAATGCAATATTGCATACATGTGGGTTCGATCTCGCACCCTAGTCTCGCCAATCCTTCCATCCTTCCGTGGTCGGCAAACTGGTACCACATCTGTCTGAGAGAATAGCAGCACTGTCTCGATACATCGGTAGGAAACAGCGAATTATTGTAAAGGCCAGATATGCATTCAATCACCTCCAACGATACTTAACGATGTCGGATGCATGGCGCATCCCTCAGGGATGGATTGATCCCGCGAGCTTTTTCTAGCTTCATCGAATGGCCATCAATAAAAGCCTAATTATTGAGATGGAAATGAGAATTCTGAGTAAAAAAGAGAAAGTACAAAGTTCTAAGCCTTGATCAACCCCTGAGAGATGCGCCATGGATCCCAGACAAATCTGGTAATTATTGGACGACCCTAGAGGGATTAAAAGACTGGTGAGCAGAGTTGTGGGATCGAACCAAAGACCACATGTGAAGTACGTCTAACCACTAGACTACACTCGTCCTAAGTTCTGAGTTATGGCAGGAAATTGGTATAGAATATCTCAAAAAATTTTCAGTCAATTCGTTTTGCTGACGTGATCTCTTTAAGTAGTAGCGCGTGTCATATGAATCTCATTGAACCAACAGTGACTTAAAATGTGTGAATGCAGGAATAAAGTAAAAGAAACGAGTAATTTCAAAAGCAGTACGCATTGGGGAAGAGTATGTAAAGCTATTCTATTCTTTACGCCCACAACATTGATTAATTACAAAGACCAAAATAAGCAACTCCTCTAATAGTCCCTGGAATCGAATGGTTCTACGAAAAGAATAAGCAAAGTCGAAGGAGAAGACATACGATTAAATTCTAGATGTGGAAAAACGACTAATCTAGCGCGCTCTTAGATGCTCTTAAGATGGTCCCAGCAATTTCAGTGCCAAATTTTGAACATGCAAACGAATGAAGTAAATAAACTCTCTTAGAGTCAAGACGCAATAGGTAGCGATGGCTAGCAGATTGACAACAGTTATAAGATTCCACCTTAATAACTATAATGAATACCAGAAAGAGCTTCCACAAATATTTACAATAGCAGCACATTTAGACAAATATTTAAGTTTCTCAGATCAATCAATAATCGCATATAAGGCAAACCACTCAGAAAATGCGGACGTATCTATATGAAAAAAGACGCGAATATGCCGAGAAGAAATATATAACGATTATATAACAGATACTAATACTTCAGGCGAACTGTATTCATAGAAAATAAAACTAAAGTTTTTTTAAATTATTTCGCACCTGATTTGATCTGTTTGAAGGCGTCCTTCAGATTGCACACTTTGGGTTCCTTACCTTGGAGTGGGTACGCAATCTCGCGCTTATCATGAAATGACGACGCTGCCCTGAGTTCAGAAACTATTATATGAGGAATGTTTAATCTCTTTTTTTCTTTTCTTTTCTCTTCCCAGATCAGAAAGGAAACAATACACTCGATAGTACTCTGTTAGCATTAATTATTATTGCTAGGGAAGCAGGTAAAACACAAATGATTCAAAACCATTCAACGATACATACAGGTCCTTGTTCGATCAACCCCCAGTCAAACAACCTTACATTCCTCCACGGTTAGCAAATTGTACCAGGAATCCTTGGCAAACTCTTCGATCCATAAAGGTTATGGTGATTACCTTTGCTAATGAGCTAGGAATGTTCTAGGATCACAGAATTCCTTGGACAATCGACTCGAACACCATTCAACAACATCCATTAATAAATCCTTGGTAAGCAGCCGAACCGACACAGGAATCTTAAGACCTTCGAAGATGATTTTAAAGAAATAAGTCTAATAAAAAAGGTGCCGCATCCACACAATATTTGATGTCGGTTTACGCAAAATTAAGAAAAGTGCGGCTTATATTTCGTTTAAGCACAACTAGAAAACGGAATCAGAACTAAAATTGCACAAGCTAGTGTTTTCAGGAGGTTCCTAAGAGCGCTTTATAGTCTATAGAGAATTCCTCTATCAGATAGAGCATTCTCTATTTACCTAACAAATACATTCTATAAGTCCATAGAGACTACATTTGCCACAATGCCCGCGTGCTTACCCCACATCCACATCACAATCTTGCCATCGGGCACGCCACTTGACAGCATCCTGTAGCAATTAGTCACACCGCCAGGCATGCTATAAGGTACGCCTCATTGCTTGGGGACTAGACCCCGTGACCCGAGCCTTGACCCTACGACCAACGCCACTCGCTTTGACACAGCCACGCCCACTATCACCGTCATTTGGCTTCTGACGACGGCTTTGGAGATCGACGTAGCCATTCCATCATCATTCCCTCCCACTTAATCTTTCCTTTTCTTCATTTGTTTAGTTTGTAATGATATTACCTATAATCTTTAACTCCTGCATTGCTAATGCATTAATGTTATCGTCGATTCTCATGTGATTACGTTGTGTTGTTAATATAAGTTAAATACCCTCATTGCTCACAGGTACTTTACAAGCAATTCTTCACTCTCATTCACTCTCATTCACTCCCGCGAACGCCTTTCATATTCCTGCGCTGTGAGCCGTTACATAGAGCATAATTTTACTTTTTCTATTCCTACTCTGTCCGATTCCCTTAAAATCTATGCATCAATCACGAGATGCACTATGATGAAGTTTACAGAGCTATGTGGTAGTAAAAAAAAAACGGGACGATGATTACATAGAGACCAGCTACAAGCACAGAGAAGTAAAACCGTTGAAAATTTTACGCTGATTGATCCCTCGAGAATACACCACGCATTGAACACCACTCATAGACATTGGCATGACACCTGTACAAAGAGTTTCGCGGAGTTATCGATGTATCAAGACAGTGCTATTTTCTCCTCAAACAAATCTGGTACCTAATAACCAACAGCAAAGGGAAGAAGATCATAGCTGGATCGAAATGGGTTGCACAAGGGACTTCCTCGTCCCTTTAAACGATACTAGGACCAAGTACGACTAGCAATAGGCCAGCCTCAGTACACCGCACACTGGGTGCTCCCGTCTATGACGTCAAGCGAAGAGACAACCGGCGAGACGCCAGAAAATCTCGGGTTGCGCAGGACGTCATTAGAACCCGACCTGACAAGCACACGTACGGCACGCCATGGAGATTGTTTCTTATTATGCACGCATAATGCCAGAACACTCTCCAAAGACTCCGATCTTCACGCCGTTCTCGTAGCCGTATAACGCATTAGAAGAAACAAAAATCAAGACCGACATACTCCAACTAAACAACGGGACTCTTGCGATCCGTGAAGATAAAGTCCAGTGACGAAATGTCAACGGCATAGGATTTGCCGTTCACTCATCTACTGTCCATATCGCCGATTCATACGACATCCTTTCCCATAGCCGTCCTCCGTCTTCAACTGTCGCATCATAAGAAGATCACTATCATCAACTGCAACTCACTTCACCGATTGACGCAGCAGATGACTAAGAATTAAATGCGGTCTACTATGAGTTGGAGGAAGTCATCCGCAATAATAAAGCATATCATTTGTTATTAAAGAAGACCCGAACGAAGACCACGAGCTACTTGTCAAAGGACTAAAAAGCTATTCCGAATTCGCTTCAGCTCCCGTATCAAGGGCATTGGATGAGGCGCAAGCAGGACTTCGACAAGGATTTTGCTGCATGGACCACATCCAAACTTTGTCCCGAGTCATCGAAGAGTCGGGAATATCACTTGCCTCTGGTCCTAACATCTGTATATCCTGACTATGAAAAAGCGTTTGACAGTGTCGAAACGAATGCAATCCTATCAGCTCTCGTCGACCAAGGAGTATGCTCGTCCTGCGTAAGAACTCTCTCCGACTGTTATCGGAACTGCACCACGAAAATGCAGCTTTTCAATCGACCTCTTACCATACTAATAGAAAAAGGGATTCGACAGAGCGACACAATATCGTCAAAGCTGTTCAGTGCCGCACTGCTACGGATAATGATGTCATCGATTGGGATGAGAGCTTCGCCGACGACATCGTCACCTTCTCAAGAAATACCAGCGAAGCAGAGATGGTAATCGACTAAGAGTTTTGCCAATAAGATATTGTGTTTGGAAACCTTTAATAGCAATATCTGAGAAATATAAACCTTGAAACAAATCCCTTCGAACTAGCGGATCAGGGTTGTAAGTGCGGTGTCCAAAAGTGGAACCGCTTCAAATTTAAGGAAATCTAATCTAAACAAGCTAGATCAGACAGCTAATTTCTCATTTTCACACTCATCTGCATTCCTTTGAACGGTTTTTTCATGTGTGGGCCACTATTACATCTTTCGGGGTTGAAACGAATTCCTTCTTCTAGTTTTATTTTGCTCTTTGTTATAAAGAAATGATCTAGAGAGGAGAAAATGAAGGCGATTTTCAATAAATTTATTAGGTTTACGTTAAGCTTTGGTCGTCAATAAAGTTAAATTTCGCATGTTATAAAGTTAAAAAGTGATAAAGTTCTCGGCGTTGATCATTCCCTGAAGGATGCGCCAAGCATTCGACTTCATTAAGCATCGTTTAAAGGTGACTGAATGCATACCAGACCTTTTACAATGACTCACGATGAGGTATCGAACCACTGCTGCTATTCTCACAAACAAGTCTGGTACCAGTTTGCCCACCCCGGAGGGATGAAGGGCTTGGTTGGCCATGGTCGCGGGAGTCGATTCCACGTTTTGTTGCAGGGCACCTCCGACCACTCTGTCACATGCGCCCTTGTTATAAAGTTAAAGCTCAAAGCTCTAAAGCTCTCGGCGTTGATCAATCCCTGAGGAATGCACCATGCATTCGACCTCATTAAGTATCGTTGGAGGTGACTGAATGCATATCTGGCCTTTACAATGACTCGCGGTGGCCTGCCATGTATCGAGCCTGTTCTGCTTCCTCCCAGACAAGTCTGGTACGAATCTGCCGACCCCGGAGGGATGGAAGGCTTGGTGGGCCATGGGCGCATTCGACGTGCCCGTCGCAGTGACGCCTCCAACCACTGCGCCAAACGCGCCCTTTGTTATAAAGTTAGTAAAGTTAGTCGCAAGAATTCTTTGAACATATGACAGTAAAGTCTCAAAGACGTGCCCGTCGCAGTGACGCCTCCAACCACTGCGCCAAACGCGCCCTTTGTTATAAAGTTAGTAAAGTTATTTAGTCGCAAGAATTCTTTGAACGTATGACAGTAAAGTCTCAAGAATCTAGTTATTTAAGTAAGGCAACTACAAAACAACTCAGAACTCAAAAAAGCAGGCAGTTCAGGGGCCTAATTTTCTTTAGAAAGAACGTTTGTTTACGAGTTTTTCAAAAAATACTGATGAGTCTTTTCACCTGTCAGCTGTTGAAGTGGTGCTGATCAAGCGGGATGAGAGCCGACACAGCATACTGCCTTTTCAACAACACCAACTGAAAATGTTGAAATACGACTCGAAATGAAATGACGTAATCAACAAAAATATGTCGAATTATCATAAATTTTATAAGAAATGATGCAGGATAAGGCGCTCGGCGATGTGCCATGCATGCGAATGAACTCGTAGCAACGTGAAAACCATCTACTGATATGATCCTACAAACTGATCCTGTTGAGCCAATGCGAGGTTGGTGTGGGTTTTAGCCGTCGTTGTCGCTGCCGTGCCATGCACCACCCCCATCAACGATCGATACGAAAGTACAGACCGATCTCTTCGTATCGACCATTGATGAGGGGTGATGCAGTCATCAAGCATATGCGACTCTGTTCATCCTCGGTGGAGGACAGGTGAAAAGAGCGGTTGGTTTTTTGTTTTTTGCGAGAAGCCGTAGATAACGATAACAACAATAAGCAATGTACAAGGTGTTGAATGTGGATAAATCCCTGGTGGATGCAAGCTATGCATGCATTGTGCATCGAACTCTGTTGGTAGCATCCGCTGAACAGATTTAGCCTGTGCAAGGACTTCCGGCGGCCCATCGACGTGCCCAGTCACTAAATCGGTTTCTAAGCGACACTAAATTGCCGAAAATGAGTGGATCAAAGACATCAAGGTTCACTGCAGATACCAAAACATTCTATGCCACCGTTTTTCCGTCACAGTTCTTTTTTTTTCGAATATTGCAGAAACGGTACACAAAGAAACTTTGCAGTGTGCACACACAGTAACCAGAAAAGATCGAGCCTTTACTCCCAATTTGCGTGAAAATAAGACTACGGGGTGCTTCATTGCCAAAGTCTCACTTTCTGGAGGCAATCAAGGTGACGTCATTATATTACTAGCAAGAAATCATCAGTAAATTAGAGTTCAGTCGATATTGATTATGACCGCGACTTCGCCCAAATTTCTTTGGTTGTTAGTCTGAATTGCAACCAGTATCCCGTTAGGCCGTTGTGAGTCGTAATTGTATCACACACGAGAAAAATGGTCTGATCCGAAACAACTCTTTGTATTACAAATTCGTCGTTTTCTATCTCAGCAATCGCAAGGCTGTTAAACAGCATACGTTTACTTCCATACAATAACACACATACAACACAATCGTAGCTAACGTTTCGGCAGAATCGCCTTCTTCAGAGCCTCGAAGGGTACACTAATACGCAACTTGGTAGGTCAACCACTTCAACAGCACAAACAGAAAGATGAAAATCTGAACGATAATTACAAGATCTACGGCTTCTCGAAAAAACCTACCGCTTTTTTCACCTGTTCTCCGCCGAGGAAGAACAGCCGCTCAGAGTCGCATATGATTGACGAGCGGTCGTATGTGTGTGTTTCTATGGAAGTAAACGTATGCTGTTTAACAACTTCGCGATTGCTGAGAGAGAAAACGACGAATACATAAGTTACTCTCTATTAATGATCTAACGTCAATCACCATATCATCATGAAGTTCTTCACTGATTTCTGAACACCGTACATTGTAACACCTACAACAGCTGTGAGATAATAGCCGCTCAGGTCAGGCTTAAAAAAAGGTATCCTCTTATGATAAAGGATAGGATAAGGATAGGTAAATGATAGGATAAAGAATCATTGTCGTTAAGAAGAAATCCTATTGAAGTTGACGTTGAGTTCCAGTGAACTAAATAAAGCAGTCACTGGACTACGTTGCTGGAACACCACCTCATTTGTTATCGTCAACAGGACCGACGATGAAACCGATAGAATGTCCAGACGAGAAACACTCAAATGGAATAATAAAAATAAGAAAAACATACTAAACTGTATACAAATAAGCGATAAAGTAACGATAAAAAATCCAAGGTCAGGTGGAAACTTTTCTATGGTGAAACTTTTCGACTGTTTTGGATCGATGTTATTACTTTGGAAGTCGCTCAGGTGCGAAAGTCTTCAGGCGTTTTGGATCAACTGCCGAAATCCGTAAATGAGCCCTAAGGACGGAATGCCTTATAACTAAATGTAACCTCATTCATATCTTAGGTACCTCGTTTATCTCATGTGGTTTGCCTGCCTGAGATACCACTCGGTAAACAAGTAAATAACTCCAAAAACGAAGAACTGTTTGTAAAGCCCCATCATACGATTGGAATATTTTTTTCTCTTTCGGTTCATCGGACCTCTTCTAGCCACTCAGATTTTGAAATCCTTTAGCCAAATAGAGTGAACTGTTAACAGAAAAAACCGATCAGGAGTTTCCGAGAACTGACGGTAATTCCTCAATCAGCAGAACAAATTGTGCAGATCATCTGTAGAAAACCTTATCGCAGTTATAAACGTGTTTAGAACTTAAAACCCTAAAAAACTGAAAATTAAATTTATAAAATGCTCCATGCAAACGCACAAACACAATCTGTTGAAGGGAATCCCGTTTGTAAACAAGTAAATAACTCCAAAAACGAAGAACTGTTTGTAAAGCCCTACAAAACTGTCCATCATACGATTGGAATATTTTTTTTCTCTTTCGGTTCATCGGACCTCTTCTAGCCACTCAGGTTTTGAAATCCTTTAGCCAAATAGAGTGAACTGTTAACAGAAAAAACCGATCAGGAGTTTCCGAGAACTGACGGTAATTCCTCAATCAGCAGAACAAATTGTGCAGATCATCTGTAGAAAACCTTATCGCAGTTATAAACGTGTTTAGAACTTAAAACCCTAAAAAACTGAAAATTAAATTTATAAAATGCTCCATGCAAACGCACAAACACAATCTGTTGAAGGGAATCCCGTTTGTTCGACTATTTTCTTGATTCGGATACGAACCTATGAGCGGAATAGGAGTGTTCCTGAGAGGATAATGCCATCTCAATAAAACAACTAGGTAAAGTTTTCTTGAATCCTAGCAGTTTTTGTTTCAATTAACAAGGTTCAATATGAGTTGAGGCATTGTTTTAAAATAAACAGTAGTTATTGTCTTCGCACCAAACGTATTGTATTAAATGCGTAAAAGGATAGAGCTCTCTGCGGCGTTGAACAATACTTGAGCGATGCGTCATGCATTCGACTTCATTGAACCTCCATCAGTTGTACATCGCAGTCCGACACCAGGAAACACCTCCAAACCACGATGAGGCGGTAAACCATTGAGAGGACCTTTACAGCTTTATAATGACTCGCGGCGGACTACCGATGTACAGAATCAGCGCTGCTATGCAAGGAGACAAGCATTGCTCCAATTTGCCAGTCCCAGAGCGGGATCGATCCCATATGTATTGCAGGATGTCTGTAACCACTGTGCTACACACAACACCTCATTTAATGCATGTGGTCGATAAAAGGACAGCGAGTTCAGCATGGATCAATTCCTTGAGGGATGCCCAATACATACGACTCCATTACACATTGTAGAGATGGATGAATGCATGTTTGGCCCATAAAGTGAATTACAATACATTATCGATATATCGAGCCAGTGTTTTTATTTCTATAGAAATAGCTCCGGTACTAATTTTTCAATCCCACACGGATGGAGAGCTTGGTTAACTTGGGGCATGGTGCTGGCCAAGACGAACCAGGGTATTAGTAGGTTGGGCTGTCCATGTAGTAAAAGGGATTACTGCCACCGTATCACCACCGGCTTCTACTATGTTTTACACATCTCACATATTGCATCATCAGCTATGAAAGTCTTCAGAGCGGAGCCTGTGGATTTGGCTGCTGGTCGAGGATTTTGGTCTTCTTCATGAATGTCGTTGAATTCGAGATTAGTAGATTGGCGCTCCAATTATAGAATAACCCTGCTAGGGCGTTATAGGATTTTCACCACAGGCAATCACCAGGTTTTTTTTTTAGTTCGGATAGGACTTAGTAGGTAAATCGAATCGAAAAGCGCATATCGAACGGCACCACTAACATTAATCTACCCGCCTCCGACAAAGATTATGAATGCTACTTTTCTAGAAAACAACTGAATACAATAAATTTTTAGTCGTTGGTCATTGAAATTTTCTAACCGCTATTCTATTTCATTAGCATCTCAGATTAGATAATTTAATCCTTTTTTTCTCAAAAAAAAAAAACAAACGCAAACAAAAACTTGCAAACTGAGTAAACATTTTCCTTGGCGCGAGCATTTGCAGTGTTCCACGAAAAGGCGTATCCAGTAAAATTCTCAAAAGGTATAAAATTGAAGGCAGGACGATGAAATATACAGATAGCTAATTTAATAGATCATCGTATTCGAAAATTTAGCAGAGAGTTAAATATTTAGAATTAGGGCTAATTACAGAATAAAGAATTTTGGGCTCTTTAGATGAGAAAAAGAAATGAAGCACATTTTGAAGGGCAAAGGATCTTACGAAATCCGATCTTAATACCAGTAGGAAAAATCTCTCCGCTCAGTGTATGCGATATTTACACCATCGTCGGATAAGCACTAGAGACGGACGTGTAATTCATTGATTGCCTAGCGCATGCCACGCGAATTCTCTCAACAAACCATGTAAAGACAAAAAAAAAATCCGGGACAAATGTCGCGAAAATCACGGAAGGATCCTGAACGCCTTCTGCGCAGTTCATGAACATGGTCCCCGCATGGGTGATCTCGATATGGTAGGAGACGATTCGAGTTATGTCATGGTCGTAGTTTGTCATTAAATCAAACACAGACTGATTGAAAGAAAACATGTAATTCTGTGGTGATACATATGCCATAACTATATAATGCATAATAAGTGTAAACAGTGTTTCTTAGCCGCAGCAATAAAAGGTGGGAAACTTCTGCTGTGTTGTGCAATGGCGTGGATGCGTAGCAAGGAGTTGCAGGAGGAGTCGGAGACTCGGCCTCGACGCGACGAAAACAACCATTGTACAATCACAATTTTAATTTATTATTTACTACCTTTTCTTTATAATGGCCGGGTATGTATTGCGAAATATAACTTCAATGATGCTGAGATATTTGCAAAACTCCGGACCGCAGATGTCTGCGATGAGAAACGAACGTGCTATTGTCCTCTCGAGGGAGTAACGCGTTCACCACCACACCATACGGGTTTCTCGTTCCGCCTGTCGCTCAGCTAGTTATATCGATCTTTTGCCATCAATCAGTAATCACCATTGTATAGTTTAGAGTAGAGTATTTGCTCATTCGTATCAAGAACATACGAGATTTTACTGACGTTTTCAGATGATCGTTCATTTCCCGAAAAGATCGGTGACACACACACACACACACACACAAAGGTCACATTTTTTCAAGGTCAAGGTCACACGTATGAGTGAAGGAGAGTGCTGAATCAGAAAAGCAATGACACGACTACGGCAAGACGTCAAGATGCTGCCGATTATACAAGTACAAGACTAAGTGAGTTTCCCCAGGCAATGATGACATTCGTGTTTCTCTAGATGACAAAGGCCACACCAAAGCGATGGGAACCCTCTTCAAGAAACTAAGAATACGAAAGCTATCATCAGACAAGTGAATGATGAAATGTTCTTCGCCTTAAATGAAGAAATTCTATCGCTTAAATCCCATAGTTGGTTGCGTTTGCTTAGCACTGTAACAGGCCATTATCAAACTTACCTATTCATGAAATTTTGTCTACCCGCTTTGCTATCCTATGCCTTGCACTTCCTTATCAGAAGAAAATCAGTGTCATTAAATTCTATTCTAAGGTCCTACGGAAACTTCGAGGAACTTGTCTGCAATGAGAAGTTCTAAAAATCGAAGGCCAATAATAATCTATAATATAATAATACTAATTGAAAGGCACCTCGCCCCCGTTACCTACCCGGCGTTACCGTATCGCGAGCATTTCAGGACTTCCAGACCACCCGTGGGCATACTCTAGACCATCCGAGAACACCCTTGCAATTAATTCCGGTTATTTAAGTCAACATTCCCAAGGGTCCACCTCGGAGAATACTACGGTAGACAAAACCTCGAAACCACTGATACTGTCGTTTTCATATTGACAAAACGACTACTTTACTCAAGTCAGAAAAATTGGTATTTAACTGATTTGCCTCTAAAAGATAAAACAATCTTCCTTCCGCAAAACCCAAAAGTAACAGTACAGGGAAAGCCTATAACCGTTAACGCAAAGCATTACCATTTATTTAAGTACAAGAGAACACAACGGACGACACGGGCCCAATCCAATGCATTTTCTTTTTGGTGGACCACTTTCCTGCAATCAGTTGATAGTCTGCCAACTATATGATATCGGACCAAATCCATGAGTACCATGAGTCCATGGGTCTGCGCTTAATAATACCGAATAAACTGCCTTCTCAAAAAATTAGCTTGAGCTTTTCCTCATCGAGAAAAGTGCTGCCTTATTTATATGAAACTCCAAAAAGTGAGAACAAATCCTTGTTTATAATCACCCGTAACAATTTTCTCTCAATAAAAAAAAATCAACTGCTCACTCATTAGATTAAACAGTGTTCGAGCGTGTACCGATAAGTATAGCGGCGAAGTGGAGCGGTTCAGATCATGTAGAATATTAGCCATGCGGGTCTTCTAGGTGTTGTATTGATCAGTGTCTCAAACTTAGGTAATTAAACCGTTTACGTACATAAATACAGCAATAATATTACATGCACAATAGTAACGATAGAGAAGTAGTGGCAAAAGAATCATGGGTTAAAGCTATGTGGTGCGATGGCAAGTAGTGAAGTGAGGTTATCAGTGAGATAATGGCATTTGAATATTATTACAGTGCGTAAATATCAGAAACAGTACAAGGGATATAACTAAGATAAATAAAGATAAAGGAGAAATATACCAAAACTTCGACACCAATAACCAAATAATAACATCATAATAATATAACATAACATAATAACCAATTAAAATAATATACTTTAGGATAATGTTTTCCAATTAAATATCAGAAAGATAATGCTAGTGCTGAAGACAATGCGCGGATAGAAAGGAGTTATTCTAGGATCATAAGACAAAATAGTTAGATAAATGGTGAAAAAATAGTCACAGTAGTACTATTTTTGCCGAAATAATTGCTCAAAATTGAAAACAACAAAGTATCAACTGGCAGTGTAGTAAAATATCAGAAACAGTACAAGGGATATAACTAGGATAAATAAAGATAAAGGAGAAATATACCAAAACTTCGACACCAATAACCAAATAATAACATCATAATAATATAACATAACATAATAACCAATTAAAATAATATACTTTAGGATAATGTTTTCCAATTAAATATCAGAAAGATAATGCTAGTGCTGAAGACAATGCGCGGATAGAAAGGAGTTATTCTAGGATCATAAGACAAAATAGTTAGATAAATGGTGAAAAAATAGTCACAGTAGTACTATTTTTGCCGAAATAATTGCTCAAAAATGAAAACAAAGTCTCAACTGGCAATGTAGTAAAAAAGGCATCATTTAACCAAATAATAAAAACTGATCTTACATCGGCCCGAAACTTTGATTTGAAAGCACATCACGACTTATAATCAAACGCATCATTTCGTTGGAACCCTCCAGAATCTGGTGAACCTGGAACACAACATCAGAATAATACTCTATTCTAAGAAAATATAAATCCGAAAACAATGATTTTCGATCTCCAGGAGAACTACTTATATAATTCTCTACTAATCAAATTTTCAATAATTTATACAGCACAAAGATCTATATGGTTAGTTCCTTTGTCGGGTTTTGGTTATATATAACGATATGGCAGATGGGAAAAGAACGACCTACTTTAAAACAATAAATATGGATGGCTAGAACATGTCATTATTAGTCAAAATTAAGACGACAGAGCCTTCATATTATTGCTAGTTAATGTACAAATTGAGGAAGTGAACAGCATAGTGGTAGTGATGCCTGTCATAGCGAGCATGATGTTAGTTCGACTCCGCTCCTGGCCAACTAAGCCTCTCATTCCTCCGAGATCGGAAGATTGGTACCGGACTTGTCTAGGAAAAAAAAAATCAATCTCTGCAATTCAATTAAGAACGCTCGAGCTCTGTTATCTTAGGGCCAGCATTCTACGATGAAATGAAAGCAACCGAAGCCACACGTAAAGTTGGAAGATTTCCTTGGACAATGGATGCGAGGAAACGAAATAAATGTGAGCAGTGCTGAGATCCGCACAGTAGACGTGAAAACGGGTCATACAAATAAATAAAAGATAAAAAATATACAAATTAAAGGAGCGCGTAGCGTAGTGATTCCATTCATTAGGCCGACGGCCCAACCTACCGAGAAGCTGATTCAGCCCCGCCTGGGACTAACCATTTCATCTTTTCGGGGTTGAAATTGGTACCAGACTTGTCTGGAGCAAGTTCACAAACTCCAATCCATATTGGAACACCCTAACACGGTTATTTCATGATTGCAGCGAGAATCAGCTCGACCATCATTCTAAGACATTCGTAAAAGAAGGCGAAATCCTCAACCAGCAGCCGAAACAACACGTGAAGTGTTCCAAGGCCTCAGCGAATTTGAAGAGAACGAATTGAATACAATCAGTGATGGGATCCACACAATGTGTTATACGTGTTGCCGAGACATGTAATTATAGAGCAAAAATAAAAGCCGTACTTCATCCACTCCGGGAACGTGGAATCTTGATGTTCAGAAGCGACGAATTCTTCGAAGACATTTTCAGAAGAAAATTTGAAAATTTAAACAGATTACTAACTGGTTAATTCTTCGATAATCTCTCTTGTTTTTTTTTCCGAGAGTAGAACCGGTCCTTTTTGGTCAAAAAATGTTTGACTCTGGTGCATTTTTTAAAAATTTCCTGAGTCATCTCAACACCGCGAGTTCAGAACGAATTTCAAAGGTCTCATACTCTGAGGCTTTTTTGTTACTTCCCAGCATTACGACGAAATTTGACCTTACGAAACAAAAAATAGTTTCCCTTCCTTGATAGTTTTCCAATTCTCCTAAAATCGTTGCAAATTAAGAGTTAGAGGAAATATTACGGCGCTAACAAACGAAGCGTTAAATTGGTATATAACAGTAATATATGCAACAACCATCCATTCCTTTTGCATCAGCCTAATCTCCTAACTTTGCGACTAAGGTAAAGAGTACAGTCGGAATTCGATCCAGTTAGTTAATGATTTCCTCAATGTAAGTAGAGTTGTAGAGTAGCTAAACTGTTCATTTCATCACCATTCATTTCATTTCATTTTTGCTTCCTACACAAGAAATCAATATTTGCAAAATTGTTCCACTGGATTAATTCTTTAGAACTGCTTCACTGATATTTATGACTGAGCGGAGTGTGAAGTCTCAGGTGTAATTCAATTATAGTGCATAGTCTAATTTGTAACCATAGCTTAGAGGATAAAATGAATTTCTCCATCTGGACCCACTGACAGTTAAAATTAGAGATATAGGTAAAACACAAAAAAGTTCACAAGCAATGTACCCGACAATCTCGAAGGTATTGTTGCAGCGGGTAATCTTTGAGATAACCATATCCTCCAAACATCTGTAGCGATTGGTTAATCACCTGCAATGAACTGAGAAATATGCATAATTAACCACTATGATGCTAGAACATTTGCAAAACTTCGGGGCGGTGTTTCCAGTGCGGACCGAAAATTCTATTACCCCTTCAGGGAGCTAACGCATTGACCACCACACCATGCGAATCTTTCATTTAACCTTTCATTGTCGTGTTACTGACCTTTGGTGCTATCAGCAGCCACCCTTCAACAGAATTGATATAGTAACTATTCCCTGAATAGTTCTTATTTCTATATTATCTCATGCCTTCTATAATAACC
>MQTX01000177.1:468776-482996 GCA_009735665.1 Angiostrongylus cantonensis | reverse complement strand
TAATAATAATAATAATAATAATAATAATAATACATCCATTCTTGCACATTCTGTAAGTTGCCTCTTAGCGACCATTTCATGCATTTCCCTCGCGGCTGGCTAGAAATGGGTTCTGTTACTTCTTTCTATAGAGCTCTTCTTTGTTCAGGCACTGAATGAGCAGCTGTCAGCTGCATGTACTTTCCAACATTTGCCGTTCCAATCAACTTTTTGTAGAAGCCACACCGCTGTAACGTGCACTTTCTGTATAAGCCATTGTACAGCCTTCACGAACCCTCTGTACCACTAAGCTGTATCACTAACTTTGCGCTAACTGACAAAGCTCAGAATCTCTCTCTGAGCTGTCTATGATTTCCTCTGTAAAGCCCCACCCCTAGCGTGCCTTGTTTTACTTTTCCTTTGCCATCTAGATGTTCTTTTATGCGGATACATAAAGATGTGCTCGTTTCGCTAATATATTCGCCTTCGCAAGTACCGCAAGAGATCAGGTATCTCGTGCCTGAACTCATACAGTCACCGTCCCTGCCATAAGGGCAAATTACGCAATTTTGTGTTTCACATAGACGGTCATGCAAGCGGTTACGAACAAACTGACGATGCTGTGGTGTGGTGCAGTCGTCCACCATATGCGCCTCTAAGTGGCTGTTCTGCCCCGGTGGAAGACAGTTGAAAAAAGCGGTGGATTTTTTTTTTCGACATGCCGTAGATTTTTCTGTTTGTCCTGTTGACGCGTTTGACCTAGTAAGTTGCATATTAGTGTACCCTTCGAGGCTCTGAAGAAGGCGATTCTGCCGAAACGTCAGCTACGATTGTGTTGTATGTCTGTTATTGTATGGAAGTGAAGGTATGATGTGTAACAACTTCGCGATTGGAGATAGAGAAAATGACGAAATAACCTTTTATTTTCTACCTACTATAATTTTTCACGGTTGGATATGATGTGAATTACAACCACAACGATGCTGAAAAAATCGTTGTTCGATTTAGCTCAGGATCGAAGTTTTACGAATATTTTATCATCGTTATAGTTATATTTCACATACTACTTGCCGTTAAATAAATAGGCAGTAAATAATAAGTGACGACTTTATGCTTAATTAATTTAATACGTATATACTTGACTGCAAAAAAAAAATGAAGCGATTTGGAAAACAAAGGTATTCCACGAATTTCCCTGCATAGAAATCCCAGTTATATTTCAATCATAAATATGATGTCGCTCACCTCTAAACAGTTATCCGTAGCATGTAATTTAGCCATTGCACACATGGATGCTTTATGGATACTATCTAAATCCAGATGACGAGCTGCATCACGCACAAGTAGCCTATAAGATAATAAACAAAAGATAAAATAAGGTAGCTTATAGTGGATAAAATTCTCGTAATTTGGCCTTTTAAATTCAGATTTGTTCCAATATGAATTACGAATATTCAACAGGAAATTTTTTCAAATAAGCCCTGAAAATGCTATGCTGACATTGGATTTTGAAAACACACCTGCTGCTATGCAATTTGGCAGCCATCTCTGCTAGTTTAAACTGATTCCACTGAAATTCGCATAGATGTCTACCGAACTGTTTCCTAACCTAAATGAATGATGATTTGAAAGAAAAAGGAACTGGAGAGAGAAGGATAGTACCTTCAAATGGTCGATCGCAAGATCAAAACTCTGCTGAGCTGCTCCCAATGAGCAACTTGCTAAATTCACTCTTGCACCGTTTATGCCAGCCATAGCAATGTTAAAGCCGTAATTGTTCGGTCCGATTTGATTAGTTATTGGAACCTGAAAACAACTCACATGACACTGCTACAAGTGAAATGTTCCAAGCAAACAACACTTATTCCGACCCGATCTTTGAATCAACGAAGCCATTGACTATTTTAGCATACGCTCACCGACAGCGAACTCACCAACAGCTCGTGGAATTCATTAGATCCCATCTTACTCATCAGCTACTCAAACAAATAATTTATCCCTTGGAAACCTAACTCTGGCCATTCTTCATTAAAGATCAATGACAAGATTACGACGCATTAGCACTAAACCAAACGGTTTGTGCGGTAAATAAAGTGGAATATCATGGACCAAAATCTAACACACCTTAACATCCTCAAAGGTAAGAATGCGTGTGGGTTGTGTGTTCCACCCAAGTTTACGCTCCTTTTTCCCCTGTGTGAAACCTTCCATACCGTCTTCGATCAACAAACACAAGATGCCCTTTGCTCCTGGTTGACAATCATGTCTCACCATCACCAGATATCTAAAAGCAAACAGTAGCGGATCTGTTATACAAGACATACCAGCGAGCTCCTTGCATTGCAAGAAATTAATGGATCATTGAAGTCCCTCAACAGTGAGTTAGACACGAATTGAACTGCTTTCATATCATGTACAACCAGACTCTTTCAAAAAACACTAGCCCATAGTGTAATCCTTTAATTTGAATAAGATCCACTATGATCTAGAGAAGTTTGAATAGCCAAGGCCTGGACTTCTCATGTTATCGAAATTTCTGCAGTTATCAAAAAGTCAAATTTAGATCCTAAGTGTTAAGGTTGCTCTACCAAATCACTAGACCTACATATTCGAAGCTCCACCTCCACTAATAAATGCTTTCGAACCATTAACGACATAATAGTCGCCTTGAAGACGTGCTGTTGTTCGTAAACTTGCAGCATCGGAACCTCAACTTCAATTAATAAGAACCCGGGTCAGACACTCTTCAAGAGTCAAAAAATACAGACTGAGAGCACAGTGGAGACTCTATATAATATGGATAGAACACTTACCGGAATCAGGTTCTGTTAAACAATATGACGATAGCGTTTCGAATGTTGCCATGGAAGGAATATGCTTTTCGCGTAACTCATTGGATCCATAGGTATCGATCATCCAAGCACACCTTAAGAAACAAGCTATATTCAAACAGGGAGTGTGGAAAGCTTTACTGACCTTATACAGTCAATACATGCCAGATCGGGTATGATTTGCGTAAAGTTCAACATCCCAAGTTACTGGAATGATGTAAATTAAAGGACGTACTTCCTTTTAAAGCTCCATAATATAAAAACCTTACATATTATGAATGCTCATATATGCAGCCGTTGAAACGCAACCAGCCGATAGTTGCTCGAAGACTACTGAAGCATGCAACCGACTCAGCCCAGCACCGCCAAACTCTTCAGAACAATAGATGGCACCGAATCCTAGTTCACCAGCATTCCGTAGCATTTCCCGAGGAAAGATCTCCTGAAACAAAACAGTCAGGTTTCAGGTTGCCGGTTCTCGTGAGTCAAAACTACTGATTAGAGTCACCTGAAAAGTAAGACTACTACTGATCTCTGTAATGAACTGGATCTAGCGAATGTTTTAACGGTTTCAAAGAAAGGTAACTACACGACCTCTTGATCCCAAGCGGCCATGTTAGGATACATCTCCCGGCGGGCAAAATCGCGCGCAACTTTCTGCATCTCGATGACATCAGCATCAAGGCCAAACGTCGCTAAAAAATTTATTTTGTCAGAGAAGCCAATACTATAAAACTTAGTAAAACCAGGACGTGTCTTATCTAAAATGATCGATCACAAAGGAAAATTGTAACACGGATAAATCCGCCGTGCTCGAAAATAACTAGATTAATTGCTAATACACGATCGGATAATTCAAACGTCCCATATAAGTTTAACGTATTCATTTAAAAGCCTTCGGCATGTATACTCCACTAGGAAAGGATATATAACCAATTAGAGTAGAAATAACTGATTCGTCCCCAACAGTTTATGCCTCATCGTGGCTTAGAGGTGTTCCTGGGTGTCGGCTTGCGATGTGCAGCGGAGGGATTCATCTCTCTGGAAGGGTCTGCCGAAACCAATACTAGGGTCCACCATTATGCCCGCACCCGCAAAATCAGTGAGGACAGGCCATTCAAGTACTAACTAATTCGTATACAAGCATAATAAAACAGATACCCTCTGTTTCAATATACATACTTCCTAACATTTATAATAGAAGGGAACACTGAGAAGATCCACGGAAACCCAAACCTTACACATAAGTCAAATTACCAAGTGGAATTATTCAAACCACATAGCTACATTAAGGTCAGACAAAGGATAAACGAGAAATAATAAAGCTCGAGCCTTAGGATCTATCCCTGATGGATGCCTTGTATTCAACTTCATTAATCATCGTTGGAGGTGACTGAGCGAATCTGGCCTTTCCAGTGACTCGCGATGGTCTACTGATATATCGAGTTAGTGCTGCTATCCTCCCAGACAAGTCTGGTACCAATTTGCCGACCCCGGAGAAATGTACAGCTTGATGGGCCTGGTTGCGGGATCGATCCCACATGTATTGCAGCGAGACTCCGACTACTGAGCTATACGCCACTTCTCTCTAGTCAGACTTCAACGTAGATAGACAACTGTAATTATTTCATGTAACAAATTCCAAAACTGGTTAACATCGAAGTACTTATGAACTAACGATCAAGGCAGTATAGATGAGTGTTCCTAGTGACGATGTTCACCATCCTACTGGAATACCGGAGGATATTACGAGCAATCATCTGAAAGTGAGGATAAGTGAATTTATACTGCCTGAATAGAGGTGTTTGAAAAGAAGGTATTTCGAAATAGCACGTGCATCCATCACGAAAACATGAAAGTGAACGATCAATATTAAAATGAATTTATTAGTTCTCAGCACATTCAAGGCATTAAAAAATTAACAATAAAGCAACACAGAGTAAAAGGCAGCGATATATAGGCCATCAACGCAGATACGTTACGATGTATGCGCTAGCTTGAGATTTTTCGTTGCAGCAGATATCATTTCACCTTCGCTTAACTGCATTAGAAGAAGTGGTTCTAAAGATCGAATCTGAAAAAAAATGATTCGCATAGAAAAAACAGATTGTGACTAGTTCTGATCGCCTTGCGATGTGCAGCGGAGGGATTCATCTCTCTGGAAGGGTCTGCCGAAACCAATACTAGGGTCCACCATTATGCCCGCACCCGCAAAATCAGTGAGGACAGGCCATTCAAGTACTAACTAATTCGTATACAAGCATAATAAAACAGATACCCTCTGTTTCAATATACATACTTCCTAACATTTATAATAGAAGGGAACACTGAGAAGATCCACGGAAACCCAAACCTTACACATAAGTCAAATTACCAAGTGGAATTATTCAAACCACATAGCTACATTAAGGTCAGACAAAGGATAAACGAGAAATAATAAAGCTCGAGCCTTAGGATCTATCCCTGATGGATGCCTTGTATTCAACTTCATTAATCATCGTTGGAGGTGACTGAGCGAATCTGGCCTTTCCAGTGACTCGCGATGGTCTACTGATATATCGAGTTAGTGCTGCTATCCTCCCAGACAAGTCTGGTACCAATTTGCCGACCCCGGAGAAATGTACAGCTTGATGGGCCTGGTTGCGGGATCGATCCCACATGTATTGCAGCGAGACTCCGACTACTGAGCTATACGCCACTTCTCTCTAGTCAGACTTCAACGTAGATAGACAACTGTAATTATTT
The DNA here is from genome assembly GCA_009735665.1 of Angiostrongylus cantonensis. Lineage (NCBI taxonomy): Eukaryota > Metazoa > Nematoda > Chromadorea > Rhabditida > Metastrongylidae > Angiostrongylus > Angiostrongylus cantonensis. The sequence goes on along the minus strand of MQTX01000177.1, from coordinate 477,441 downwards.
CATGTAACAAATTCCAAAACTGGTTAACATCGAAGTACTTATGAACTAACGATCAAGGCAGTATAGATGAGTGTTCCTAGTGACGATGTTCACCATCCTACTGGAATACCGGAGGATATTACGAGCAATCATCTGAAAGTGAGGATAAGTGAATTTATACTGCCTGAATAGAGGTGTTTGAAAAGAAGGTATTTCGAAATAGCACGTGCATCCATCACGAAAACATGAAAGTGAACGATCAATATTAAAATGAATTTATTAGTTCTCAGCACATTCAAGGCATTAAAAAATTAACAATAAAGCAACACAGAGTAAAAGGCAGCGATATATAGGCCATCAACGCAGATACGTTACGATGTATGCGCTAGCTTGAGATTTTTCGTTGCAGCAGATATCATTTCACCTTCGCTTAACTGCATTAGAAGAAGTGGTTCTAAAGATCGAATCTGAAAAAAAAAAGTGTTCGCATAGAAAAAACAGATTGTGACTAGTTCTGATCGGAAAAGGATAAAAGATAAAGCTCTCGGCGTTGATCAATCCCTGAAGGATGCGTCATGCATTCGACTTCATTAAGTATCGTTGGAGGTTATTGAATGCATATCTGGCCTATGCAACGACTGGCGGCGGCCTAACGATGTATAGAGGCAGTGCTGCTTTCCTAGACAAGTCTGGCACCAATTCACCTATCCTACAGAGATTGAAAGGTTGGTGAGCTTGGGGTGCGGGGATCAACCCAGTGCGTGTTCTAGAGCGTCTCCAACTACTGCTATATGCGCCCTCTTTAATTCTGATCATATCCTCCTGAAACCTATGGAAATATGGTAGTCCACTCGGTGCTCTGAAAGCACATTACTAACTTGAGTTGAACAACGTTATTAAGATGGCTCACCGTTGCATGCTATTCCTACATTCCCTACATTTCCCTAATAGATGTCAGAGGACTGATCCAAAGAGGTAGGTGTCGTGTATAGGCTCGATTTTGATTTTGGTTTCATCCTAACTAATCCTGAAATATCTGTGCAAAGGAGTTTCAATGTTTCAACTCCTTCCGAGAACCTCAAATACCTTAGTGACTTACAAATTATTTCCAGTTGCCGGAAAACCAGTTTATAGCGCTGTTTTAAAACATTTCATGTAAAATTGATTGGTATACCTCCAATCTTGGGAGTTTTATGAAAGATGAATTTACTAGCTACAAGTCTAGAGATGTTAATGGTTTTAGATTTTACACTTGGTGGTGCGTGGTGGTGCAGAAGGGACTGCTAAAGCTGGCAAAATATGTAGAGAACTTCCAAAGCAGCAATATCTTTCCAACTGGATGAGCTTTATAATGGACTTAATTACAGAAAAAAGTCATTTTTAACACTATGATTGAGCGATTGGAGTGGAGTCATCACAATGCTTCTGTTCATTTTTATTCTTTCAGGAAGCTATATCGTGGTCTGCGGTAGAAAATACACCAGTGACACCATACGTTCCCTATGACGACACCAGTGACACCATACGTTACCTATGACGACACCTTCTGGTACCATGTTGAGGAGTACCATAGTATGCATAGGATTTACCAGTTTAAAGCGAGTCCGAAATGCTACGCCTATGCCTTCGAGTTACATGATTTCAGGCCTTTGTTTTTGGACGCTCATACCAAAGTTAATAAGACAAACAGTTAACACAGCACAGATATGGATCATAAGTTATGAAAAGATTTCAGCGCAATTAATGGTCATTTTTAAACTCTTATCCACAGCCTGGCGAATAGTGGCACATTTTATTTACTCGGTATCGTTCATTGAAGGAGATTAGTTCATTATCGAAAAGCTGTTCAGAACTACTAAATTGTCCGATATAGACCAATGTTATTTATAATGGACTTAATTACAGAAAAAAGTCATTTTTAACACTATGATTGAGCGATTGGAGTGGAGTCATCACAATGCTTCTGTTCATTTTTATTCTTTCAGGAAGCTATATCGTGGTCTGCGGTAGAAAATACACCAGTGACACCATACGTTACCTATGACGACACCTTCTGGTACCATGTTGAGGAGTACCATAGTATGCATAGGATTTACCAGTTTAAAGCGAGTCCGAAATGCTACGCCTATGCCTTCGAGTTACATGATTTCAGGCCTTTGTTTTTGGACGCTCATACCAAAGTTAATAAGACAAACAGTTAACACAGCACAGATATGGATCATAAGTTATGAAAAGATTTCAGCGCAATTAATGGTCATTTTTAAACTCTTATCCACAGCCTGGCGAATAGTGGCACATTTTATTTACTCGGTATCGTTCATTGAAGGAGATTAGTTCATTATCGAAAAGCTGTTCAGAACTACTAAATTGTCCGATATAGATATAACAGCCACTCCATTTCGCGCATATCTAGCACAGGTAGGAGAGCTTTGTCGTAGGTTCGAACCTAATTAAGCGCTCACCGTATCATCCAATGTGTCACTATTAGTTGCATTGTCAATGGTATACTGCCGAAAAAATGCAACCAACTTATGAATGTTTTCCTGAGGAATTTGAATCTAAAACTGTTTATATGTTAGCTTCCTGCACTACTCACAATGCTCCTCACACGGCACAAATAAAGGCATACATGCACAACGCGAAGTAAAATACCTGAGGTGTGTCAGAGAGTAACAGCATGAGATAACCGAAAAGGACTTTGTGAAAAGACTGTGGCACATTTGGTGAGATAATCATCGAGACAAGCAACTGCAAGACACGTTGCAAAAACCCTTTGTCAATACTCTTGCGTAACGTGTATCAGCAATAATGAAAATTAGTTGAGAATTAAAATGCAGATCAACATCGGTCTAGACAACCTCCTGTTCTTCTCGTTATGGTTTTAAGTCCCAACAATGGATTTAAGCTTCCTCTTGGCTTTGGTGTGTGTGTGTATGCATGTATGTGTGTATGTATATAGTAACCATTCCTTAAACAGTTCCCATTCTCTACAATATCACATGTCTCCTATATTAACTATTTACTTATAACTATCTTAAATCTATCCATTCATAATATATAAGCTTTCATATCACACGTTTCGATTAAATGCCCCCTGCCACGGAGCATAGGGCGTTATTCTCTTCCGTGTAATTCACTTTGTTTCCACGGTTTTTGCAAGCACAGTTTTCTATGATTGGGAGGATGGCAGCTCGTAGTATTTGCTCCTCCAGAGAGAAGTTTGGTGCGTTGTCCAAAGTGATAATGGAGGGTATACCTCTTCTCGCGAAGAATGTTCGAAGCGTTAACAGTAGTGCATTTGTTGACATGTTGTGCACCAATTCGAGGTGAAGCAGCCTCGTGGTTGCACATGTGATGATTATCCCGTAGATTTTTCTTACGTTCTCGTCGCGCTTAACTGACAGTGGGCCGAAGTAATTTATTCCCACATGTTCAAATGGGTATGATCGTACTGCGCCAATTTGTGTTAGTTGCCCAACCAGCACAAATTGGTGCATTGGCCCAACCGACCGAAACTCGAGGTTGTCCACGGCAGCTAAGGAAAAAAGTCCGAAGTCCGTGGCGAATTCTTACAAAGTCGACCATTCCACGTGCAGTTGGCGGACAAAAGACAAATCCGACCAACTCCCTAATCCACTGGCCTACTAACACAAATTGAGCCTTTGTTTGTGCGCCCAAGCGGGAGTAAAGGGTGTTCGACATTTTTTTTTTGGGTTATAACAGTTTATAGCAATAACAACAAAACAATAATAATATGTAATATGTGATATTTGGTTAACTGGATATATACGAGCGAGACTGAAATGAGAACAAGTGGTGCAACTGAAGGAAGCTAGGCGGACATTAGAGCTGGAGCACTGAGGAACTCAGGGACTGGATGAAGACTGAACGAACGCTGCGAGCACTTGAAGACGAATGCCCTAGGAACGACTTTCTATTAACCTCAGCATTGAATTATGAATTCGTCGTTTCCTCTTTCAGCAATCGTAAGGTATACAGGATACGTTTACTTCCATACAACAACACACACAGAACACAATCGCAGGTGATGTTAAGGCAGAATCGCTTTCTTCAGAGCCTGGAAAGTCACACTAATATGCAGCTTACTAGGTTAAACGCTTCAACAGCACAAACAGAAGGATGAAAATCTGAGCGATAATTACAGGAACTACGGCTTCTCGAAAAAACCCACCGCTTTTTTCACCTGTCTTCCACCGAGGTAGAACAGCCGCTAAGAGTCGCATATGGTGGACGACTGCACCACCCCCACAACGATCGATTCGAAGGAAAGGGGCGAGATCTCGGGGCATTACTCCCTGCTATTTATTGTAGGATTTTTGGCATTTATCCAAAAAAATTCTCGAGGAGTTTGCGCCTTGGTGTTTTAGGATCCCGTACGAGAATAGCAACTTTTATATCGAAATCGTGTCAGCTATGCTTTTGTATACAAATACAAATATATATATATATAAATATACACAAATACAAATATGATATATATACAAAAGCATAGCGGAGACAATTTCGATAGAAAAGTCGCTATCCTCTCACGGAATCCTGGAACACCAACGCGCAAACACCTCGAGGCTTTTTGGATAAATGCCAAAAATCGCGCAATGAGTAGCAGGGAAGGAATGCCCTGAGATCACGTGTGATATCGCCCCTTATCTTCGTATCGATCGTTGATGAGGGGTGGTGGAGTCGTTAACCATATGCGACTATGAGTGGCCGTTCTTCCTCGGTGGAAGACAGGTGAAAAAAGCGGTGGGTTTTTCGAGAAGCCATAGATCTTGTAATTATCGTTCAGATCCCCATTTTCTGTTTGTGCTGTTGAAGCGTCTGACCTATTAAGCTGCGTATTAGTGTAACCTTTTAGGCTCTGAAGAAGGCGATTCTGCCGAAACGTCAGCTACGATTGTGTTGTATGTGTGTTATTGTATGGAAGTGAACGTTTGCTGTTTAACAACCTCGCGATTGTTGAGGTAGAAAACGGCGAATTCATAATTTAACAGCATCGGATTGTACTCCACAATCTGAACATTGAAAATAATGAAAAATGAAGCTTGAATGGAGGCAATGAATAAAGAAGAATAGAAAATATAGAAGAAAGTTCGTTTCCGCAAAAATAAAGTCAAAGTATGAATATCTGATACCTATTCACAATGAGTGGCGTGTGTGGTGCAGTGGCCAGAGGCGCTCTGCAATACGGATGGGATCGATCCCTGCTCTCTAGGCTCACCAAGCCTTCCATCCCTCCGGGGTTGGCAAATTGGTACCAGGCCTATCTAGGAATGTAGCAGCGCTGACTCGATACATTGGTAGGTCATCACGAGTCGTTGGAAAGGCCAGAGATGCATACAGTCACTTCCAAAAAAGCTTAAAGAATTTGAACATATGGTGCATCCATCAGGGATTGATCAACGCCGAGAGCTTTTATTCGCAATGACTATGAACTTCGTTCTTTCTGCTTCGAAAATGATGGAGGAAACCATACTGGCTGAATACATCCGATGGATTAGCATGCTCCAGAACCTAATTTCTTCACATGAACTTAGGGCATCGCCTCTTCCTTCATTCACCTCGACACAGTACCCTTCTAGATTCAGAACAGACCGCAACTTCTGGAAAAACCATCAAAGTCTTTTTTGTTACATTTTGCTAATAGTTACGAAAAAATAGAAAAATTGAAGTCAAGGTCAGAGTGAGTTGATAAAAACCCTAAAAATCTCTGCAGAGTTCACCATGGTTGGATGGGTGTGCCAGTGGCCACCAAGATAGAAAATCTCTCTTCCAATCTCTGGAGTAGTCATTAAAATGTTGTAACCATAATTTGCCAAAACTATGCTCTTAAAGCAACGCTTGTCTACTTATACCAAAGGCTTCGAACTCACAGTTAAATTTGGGTCAAAGGTCAAAAATCCTTCGAATAAAAAGCATTGTTGCACCAAACAAACACAAAACAGAATTAGCTGGGTTGTAACGTTCCTGGATTTACATTAGAACTTCCCACACCTTGGTATTACGAAATGTTACAAAGTAGGAGTAGTAATAAAGTAGAGATGCGTAAGGCCATCAGCTCTCCCAGATAGCATCAGTTCGCGCACAAAGTTAGCACCAGAGCACCTTTTCTCCAGAGTTAAAGTTCCAAAATTGGACCGAACCATTTGTCGTGCTAGACCTGCGGTGAAAATCGGTTAAAAATCCATTATTAAATTGAACACTTATTATCCTTATTGTTGTTTATTGTTGTATCACCTAACATCACACGTGCTGTACTCTGCGTATCCTAGTATTTCTTGGACTCAGTTCGTTTCCTCCCACTCGCTATCAGCGGGCTTCGAGCTTTTTGCGTTACGTTCAGAGCCCAGCAAGCTATACGTGGATATCAAAAGATAAACACAATAAAAGGAACGGGCCTCATTCCCTTGACCACGGAAGAGCCTCGATTCGGTAGCGTTGGCTAGGACAAGAAGGGAGAGGCTGCTAAAATCTCAGAACCACTCTAGGCTGCCTAAGTTTCAATGAACTAAGGTGACGATATGTAGCTGCAATACACGCACACTTGCATCCGAGTCCTCGTCATAAAACCTGATCATGCAAGCAAAAAGGACAAGGTACGACGTCATCTGCCTGGCCGAGACGAGACGCCGCCACCCATTCAACGCCGTCTATGACACCGAAGAACTGTTCCTCGGAACATGCGACAGTAGAGGAGTCGGCGGCATCAGCGTTCTCGTCAGCACAAGTTTGCCCATGAACATTGGTTCATTGGAACAACTACCAACCCGGATCGGATGTTTACGATTAAAAAGATGTGGATCGATATCGGCTTTGACAATCTCCGTCATTTACTTGCCGAGGGCAACCTATGACGAATATACCTTTTTTTATACCGACTTGGAGAGCTTCTACAGAGAAAACCATACATTCTTCAAACTCATCATTAGAGACTTTAACGCTAAGATTAGACTGGGAAAAACGTCTGAAGAACGTCACTTTGGGACCCATGGATTAGACTATAACGAGCAGGGTGGACGGCTGCCAGAGTTTATCATGATGACCAAAATCATCCATGGTAACTTGCAATTCCGTAAGCCCCATCCTCAACACTGGATTGGGAGTCTCCCAAAGGAACCTACCATAAAGAAAATAGACGACATCATAGGAAAGCTAGGGTTTTGTCTAACCAATGTCGCTGTTGTCCCAAAATTCTACACGTGATCAGACCACCGCTTTCTTCGTGAGAGATTCTTCTCCCAAAGGAACCTACCATAAAGAAAATAGACGACATCATAGGAAATCTAAGGTTTTGTCTAACCGATGTCACTGTTGTCCCAAAATTCTGCACGTGATCTTGAGAACACCGCTTTCTTCTTGCGAGATTCTATTCCTCGCAGAAATGAGAAGAAGCCGCTAAATTCAAAAACCGGCTATCAAGCACCACCATAAACTGTGACCTATTCAATTCTTTACTCAGCTGTTGCGAAGATGCTGTTGTCGATAACATCGACGAAGAATGTGATCGGCTCACTCAAAATCTTCACGTTCGCGCCATGAAAGCTGAGAGTTCGAAAGTCACCAAGAGACGTCTGTCTACAGAAACTCTCGAGCTGTTACGCCAGCGTGGAATCGCACGAGCTGCAGGCAACAGCGAACTACGTCCGAACTTCCGAAACAATGCAGACAGATGATAAAAGATCTTACAGAGAGAAAAGCAGCAGTAATGGTCGAAGCTGCAGAGGCTGGTAAAAACATTTGCAAAGTCCAACGAAGCTTCGCCAACTACAAGACCAAGATGATTGCACTCCGACCCCTAGACAGAACAGTTACAGCGTCCAGAAAAGCAGTAGAGAAAATCACTGGCGATTATTACTCGGATTTCTTCAATAACCACGTCTTCCTTCCCTCATGTGACACTGAACAACCTTCCGCCAGTCCTCGTAAACACACTGACTTGGCTCTTCACACGTTACCTGTCTGAATGCAAGGTCCCTACTCAGTGGAAGACCAGCAAGACCGTGTTGTTGTTCAAGAAGGGCGACCTACACGATATAGGCAACTTATATATACAAATATATAATACATAATATAATATAATATATATACGATCTGACGAAGAATGGATTTATACATGGCCATTTCATCAGCTAGTTCTATCGATTTCTGGCATCAGCAATCACCCGTCAGAGGGGTTGATCTGGAGAGCTTTGAAACAGGAGAAACGAAGGATCCGCATGTTGTGGTGGTGAACGCGTCACTCGCTGGAGAGAACAATAACGCGTTCGATCCCCACTGCAAGTGCCGTATTGATTAACAAGGCTACTCACCAATGCTGTTACGAGTCGGAATGCCCACTGGTTGTTCTCATAGGATAGCAAGCGAGACCCACCCTGGTCAAGAAATACAAAAAAAAACAGTTATCAAAAACATGTACCGAATGGTTAAAAATGTGTGAACTGGGAAGAGGGAAGGAAGGAATCGCTGAACTTGGCACGAAGATTGGCCATTTCCAATGGCTATGAAGCAGAAACCACTCGGGTCAGATAGAAAGGTAGAACTGTTTCTTAAGATAATGATTCTACCTAAATAAGATCCTTTTAAACCACCGTTCATATCAAACGAAATAAGTTACGCCACTAAGAGGTGCCTAGGAAAAAGTGGTCTTGAAAATTACCTGGCGGTTTTT
>MQTX01000177.1:451912-468525 GCA_009735665.1 Angiostrongylus cantonensis | reverse complement strand
TATATATATATATATACAGTGGTCGAAGGCGCCGTGCAAAACAGATGTGGAATCGATCCCCGCCCTCATTGGCCACCACGCCTTCATTGATACCTCCAAGGTCGGCAAATCTGTTACCAGGCTTATATGGGAGGATAGCAGCACTGGCTCGATACATCGGCATGCAACCACGACTCATTGTGAAAGCCAGGTATGCATCTAATCACCTCCAAACGATGCTTAATGAAGTAGAATGTACGGCGCATCCCTCAGGGATTGGTTAACACCAAAAGCTTTATCTTTTTTATTTATATATTTATAGTGATTTTTACGATTGACTTTCTTTTATTCTCTGCAATGTTCAAATAGTTCTCGATATTCTTTTGAGCAAACACGAGGTGCTACTTTATTCTTTATAGCGTTAAAGCCGACGTTTCGGCAGTGTCACCTTCTTCACAGCCGTTTATTACGTACCTTCCACAGAGGAACAACATTTATTATACATATTATATGGTCACTGCGTATTATACATACATATTATATATTTATATTTATCCTGTGAAAAATCTTCGGTTTGTGAAAGAGTGGGTGTCGCACCGTTCTCGCCACAGATGGCATCTGAAATGATTTTTCCTTTCATGAGAGGACGCATCGTTCACATATTTAAATATGCCAAGTGCTAATACACACGACAGAGTACGTGGTTTCGCTTGCAATAGGCTGGTATGAAGAATACCAAAGGGGACCACACTTTTCCGCCTGTTCTAAGAACCTGTTGTACATCATACCTCTCTCATAGGGTTTTCGTAAAAATTCTGATCATCGGATCGGTGATCGTTGTTTTCTGCGTTTGGCTCCCTAGCAACCCAGTCGCTAACGACTAGTGTCCGTCGGATGTGGTTGAAACGAATACGTGCCCGTTCCACTTTCCTCTCGATATTTTGACTTATAGAACGGCTTCAATTTTTGATCGTTGGCGTAGGTCGGTGCTTAGAATCCCTTCAATCGTGATACGAAATACTCCTAGCATCGTTCTTTTGACTGTGTGTTGGAAAATGTTGAATGGTTTTTCATTCTGTTTACGTAGTAATCAGGTTTCTAACGCTCACGTTAAGGCAGACTCTTTCCGAAGGCTCACATGTACTACAACAATCGAAGCTTTTGTTTTGCCGTTCCCTCAGCCACTTTTAGTTGCTGCTTGTAGCACTGATAGAGAAAAACTGGGCGAAAGAAAGGAAAGTCGAGGTCTCGGTTATTTTAGCGAATATCACGGGAGCCTTCAGAAAGCGTAATTGCTGATTTTAAGCCCACCGGAGGCTCCGAGTTTTGAACATATCTCAGCAACATTGTTGCTGTATTCCAGAGGACAATTCAAGCTCACCGTTTTTCTACGTGCCTTCCACTGAGGATGAACCGCTGATCAGCGTCGCATATGATTGACAACTGCACCTCCTCACATCCACGATCGTTACGAAGGTACGAGGCGAGATCACGTGTGATCTCGGGGCATTCCTCCCTACTGTTCACTTTAGGGTTTTGGCATTTATCCAAAAAACTTCAAGAACCTTGCGTGCAGGTGTTTTGGCATCCTGTGCGAGGATAGTGACTTTTATGTCAAAATCGTCTACGCTATGCTTTTGTATCCTATGCGTGCCTAGTGGCGCGCCTTATCTTGCTTTTCGTTTGCCATCTAGGTGTTCTTTTATTCGGATACATAAAGGTCTGCCCGTTTCGGCAATATATTCGCCTCCGCAAGTACCACAAGAGATCAGGTATATCGCACCTGAACTCATGCAATCACCGCCCTTGCCAAAAGGGCAAATTACGCAATTTATTTTCTTTTCACTTAGACGGTCATACAGGCGGTTACGAACTAACTGACGACGTTGATGTGGGGAGGTGCAGTCGACAACCATATGCGACGCTGATCAGCTGCTCTTCCTCACTGGTAGGCACGTAGAAAAACGGTGGGTTTTTTCGAGAAGCTGTTGACCATGTGAGTAGCATTTAGATTCTCATCTTTCTGTATGTGTTATTGAAGTGTTTGACCTAATAAGCTGCGTATTAGTGTACCTTCCAGGCTCTGAAGAAGGCGATTCTGCCGAAACGTCAGCTACGCTTGTTTTGTATGTGTGTTATTGTGTTGAAGTAAACGTATGCTGTTTAACAACTTCGCGATTGCTGAGAAAGAAAAAGCTCAGCTCATAAAAAGGAGAACACGGAGTTTTTACTCCAAAATTTGATTCTTGGCTCGTTAGAAAACCCCAAGATTGCTGTCCATAGTGCTGTTTATTGCATAGTCAGTCCCACATGCCATTTCGAAGTTTGTTGAACTCTCAAGATGCACGTCAGTCAAACATCCAGATTTCCCATTACACTATAGATTTTTGACGGAACGTTACCACATCAATTGCGAGAAACGGGTATAATAGCTTCTATCTTGATGGTGGTTTATTGTTTATACGACTTCTGTGGAATGGCAGAAGAATGACCGAAACCACCTTACTGGCTCTTCCATTCCAAGTGGAGTAGACATTGCTGTTCAGCAATGTCTGTAGAAGGAATGTTTAGGGAGTTTTGGCACAGTAGTTGAACTAACAGTAAACACTTTAAAACTCATTTGTTAGGAAGTATTCCTTCACTGTTAAACTACCACGAGGTGGGCAAAAAGCATTATTCAATTAAGGTTTTGACGTCTTCGCCTTCTTAAGAGTCGATAATCCGAGTTGATGGTCCACTGTCCTTCGTCTTCTCGACGTGCTCTTTTGATCGTTGCATCGAGTCGAAACCCGTGGGGCACACCCATGCAGAATGATGTGGCTCCACTCAATAGTGCCCTTCTAAACAGGAAAGTTGTTGTTGTGGTTTTACTTTATACACACTTTAAAACTCATTTGTTAGGAAGTATTCCTTCACTGTTAAACTACCACGAGGTGGGCAAAAAGCATTATTCAATTAAGGTTTTGACGTCTTCGCCTTCTTAAGAGTCGATAATCCGAGTTGATGGTCCACTGTCCTTCGTCTTCTCGACGTGCTCTTTTGATCGTTGCATCGAGTCGAAACCCGTGGGGCACACCCATGCAGAATGATGTGGCTCCACTCAATAGTGCCCTTCTAAACAGGAAAGTTGTTGTTGTGGTTTTACTTTACATTTATCTTTCCTATTCTTATTTCTTATTTTATCTTACTTCTTATCAACCTTGTACTAGCTTATCAATGAACGAATACATGTTTATTAGTCGTACCGAGATCAGGAAAGAGTCGGTTTCGGAAATAATTTCTAGACATCCTTGCATGAAACAACATCTTTGGTGGAACCACAGAAGTCATGAACTTAAGCGTTATGTACCACAGAGGAAGTTTTTTGTACTACATCGTGATTACATCGTGAGAAAGATGCCAGCGAACCTCATCACGAATAAAACACCTTTTTCAGAAGACGGTCCAAAACCAATGCCAAAATACCTCTAATTTCATGAAACATAGGAATTTACGGGAAATAATTACTTCAGTGGGTCGCGTGTGGCGCAGTGGTTGGAGGCGCCATTGCGACACGCACGTGGTATGCGCCTATGGGCCCACCAAGCCTTCCATCCCTCCGGGGTGGGCAAATTGGTACCAGACTTGTCTGGGAGGATAGCAGCACTGGCTCGGTACATCGGCAGGATACCGCGAGTCATTGTAAAGGCCAGATATGCATCCAATCACCTCCAACGATATTTAATGAAGTCGAATGCATGGCGCATCCCTCAGGGATGGATTGTTCAACGCCGAGAGCTTTATCTTTTATACTAATTGCTTCAGAAGGATCTTAAATTATGTAATAAATAACAAATAATAAGTAATAATAAATAAACAAGAATAATAAATGAATAATAATAACAAATGATAAATAGCAATAATAAATAAATATTAAACAAACAAATAATCTATAATAAATAAATAATAATAAGCAAAAAAAAATAATATAATAAATAATAGTAAATAAACAAGACGAACACCTTCCTGTTAAGAATGGGATACACATCACAATGATTTTTCGACAACACCGTTCAAATACTTTTATAAACATGTTTATACGAAGTGCTTAATATCCCTAGGGTATAAAGAATTCCTCTATCAGATAGTCAGATAGACTCTATCTGATAGAGTAATTCTCTGTTTAGAGGGGATTAAGCACTTTTTTTCGGATTTTCTTTCGTCTAAAAAACATCTGCGCCTGATAGAAGTGATGTAACTGAGATGATAAAGAGGCATAAAATATTCAAGGCATCAAGAGGCATACAAATATTTAATAATAGGTCCTAATGACACCAAGAAGAAAGAGAGGAACCTAACCAGCAATTAATGAAATTCTCATTTAGCGGGTATTTTACTTTTTGGACTGGTCTTTTTCGTTGAAGTCCACACAACACCACATGCATTACTTCTTACAAGAATCCACTCGTTCTTGCAGATCAAAGAGGAGAACTTTACTCTATTGCGACTAAGTTTCTTGCAGGGTGTCGATGCGAATAATGTATTAATTATGACCTCAGCTCATATCAAATGGACCTTTAGGGCAATTTGACCCCGACACTCATATGCATCTCTTTATCAGGATGACTTGGAAGAGTAAATTGTTATGATAAAAATGATAGCCTTTATATAGCACCAAATGGCACGATTTAGACCGACAGCAAGAGGAACTTCACACACAATGGTAGCCACTGTAGCAAGCTCTTCATTTTGCCGACAATTCCCTGAATGGGCTGAACATCTTCCTTAGACTCGACATAGTTTCTTATGATTTTAGCAATCTGCGCCTGGCACACCTTCCATTTTTTGTGCCATTTGTATCACCTGTAGTCCCGTTGATCGTAGAGTTACTCGAGCGGGCGCCAGGAGAATCCACTCGTTCTTGCAGATCAAAGAGGAGAACTTTACTCTATTGCGACTAAGTTTCTTGCAGGGTGTCGATGCGAATAATGTATTAATTATGACCTCAGCTCATATCAAATGGACCTTTAGGGCAATTTGACCCCGACACTCATATGCATCTCTTTATCAGGATGACTTGGAAGAGTAAATTGTTATGATAAAAATGATAGCCTTTATATAGCACCAAATGGCACGATTTAGACCGACAGCAAGAGGAACTTCACACACAATGGTAGCCACTGTAGCAAGCTCTTCATTTTGCCGACAATTCCCTGAATGGGCTGAACATCTTCCTTAGACTCGACATAGTTTCTTATGATTTTAGCAATCTGCGCCTGGCACACCTTCCATTTTTTGTGCCATTTGTATCACCTGTAGTCCCGTTGATCGTAGAGTTACTCGAGCGGGCGCCAGGAAATCCTCCATTTTTTTCTGTCGCGTGCAAGAGTAGCCCAGTGGGTTCTGCTTGCCTTAACGACTCGTCTAGCATCATATCTCTCTTCTAGGCTTTTCGTGAAGAACTCTGACCATCGGGGCGGTGGTCTTCCTGCAATACGTTTGACATCCCGAGGAATCCAGTCACTAACAGCCATTGTCCATCGGTTATCATTCATACGCATTACGTGTCCAGCCCACCTTATCTTCTACTGTTTGGCATATAGAACGGCGTCTTTGATTTTCGATCGTTGACGTAGGTCGGACCTTCGGATCCCATCCCTTACTTGTGTGAAACGGGATACTCCTAGATCGTCCTTTCGACTGCGCGTTCGATAACGCTGAGTGATCTTTCATCCTGCTTACGCAGCGACAAGGTTTCTGACGCATACTTTAGGGCAGGAAGAACCGTTGAGTCGAAAAGGTGGGCACGGAGTCGGATGTTCTCTGTTCTCTTCACTACATCCTCGATGCTCTTGAAAGCTCCCCAAGCTGCTCGTTTCTTTCTGCTCAGCTCTAGATCGAAGTCGTTCATCATGTTGATTTCCCGACCCAGACAAACATAATTGGAGCACTTGCATATTGGTACTGTTGATAATAATGTAGATGTTAAATCGGTTGCATTCTGAGCTTGGAGTATGTTTTTTGGCGGCTGAATTTATGATGTTGCACTTGTTTGGTGCTAAAATTTCTTAGTAGGTTCGCCGAAGTAGATGTTTGCGTCACATTTAAGTTGTAACTTAATTGCCTATATAATGGAACTGGCACGAGTTTGGTATAAAGACGATATCATCAGCAAAGCGAAGGTGATGTATCTGCCGACCGTCTATTTTCACTCCCATATTATCCCATTCCAATGATCGCATGACGTTCTCGAGGGTGGCTGTAAATAATTTTGGCGAGGTGGTATCGCCTTGCTTAACCTCTTTTTTGAAGTCGATGTTAATATCATTGTAGAGTGGTGATATCTTGGTTATGCAATTTTTGTAAAACACGTGAAGAATCTTTATATACTTAGTAGGACTCCTTGACTCTCAACTGCTTCAATGACCGCTTTTATCTCAACTGAGTCAAAGGCTTTCTTCAAATCGATGAAAGTGAGATACAGCGGTCTTTTGTACACTCGCGATACTTCAATGATATTATCAGCTGTTCAATTTTTCACCGACGAAATGGCATGTCGGATTTCGGAAGAGTGAACGATGGTACAGCTTCCATTCTCCTTTATTTCAAATGAAGGAGGGTGGACGTGGCTATAGAAGAGATCTGAGCAGTATTCCAGAATGATTTTCTCCACTTTTCTGGCCGCTTCAACTGCTTCGTCCGGGCGCTGGGGTGCAATCATCCTGTCTTGTAATTGGCGCAGCATCGGTGGGCTCTGCGAATGCTTTTTCCAACCTCTTCACCTTCGACTGCTGTTCTTCTCTCTTTAAGATCTCTTATCGCCTGTCTGCATTGTTTTCCTAGTTCGGACGTTAGCTCGCGGTTGCCTGCAGCCCGTGCGATTCCACGCTGGCATATCAACTCGGGCTTCTGGAGACAGACGTTTCGTGACTTTTCGAACTCTCAGCATTCATAGCAAATGAAGGAGGGTGGACGTGGCTATAGAAGAGATCTGAGCAGTATTCCAGAATGATTTTCTCCACTTTTCTGGCCGCTTCAACTGCTTCGTCCGGGCGCTGGGGTGCAATCATCCTGTCTTGTAATTGGCGCAGCATCGGTGGGCTCTGCGAATGCTTTTTCCAACCTCTTCACCTTCGACTGCTGTTCTTCTCTCTTTAAGATCTCTTATCGCCTGTCTGCATTGTTTTCCTAGTTCGGACGTTAGCTCGCGGTTGCCTGCAGCCCGTGCGATTCCACGCTGGCATATCAACTCGGGCTTCTGGAGACAGACGTTTCGTGACTTTTCGAACTCTCAGCATTCATAGTGCTAACGTGAAAGTGTTGAATGAGCCGATCGTATTCTTCGTCGATGTTATCGACAACAACAACAACATCTTCCCGACAGCCGACTAATGAATAAGTCCCAGTTTGTGGTGGTTCTGGAACTTCGGCTTTTGAATTTAGCGGCTTTTTCTCCTTTCGAATAGAAGTAGAATCTAGCACGAAGGAGACGGTGGTCTGATCCCGCGTAAAATTTTGGGACAACAGCGACATCGGTTAAGCAAAATCTTCTGTTAACTATGATGTGGTCTATTTCGTTATGGCACTCTCCATTGGGAGAATCCTACGTCCAGCGTTGAAGGTGGGGCTTCTGGAATTGCGAGTTAGCATGGATGGACTTTGTCGCCATGATAAACTCAGAGAGCCGCACGCTCTATTTGTTCCATTCTAATCCGTGGGTTCAAATGTGGCGTTCCTCAGACGTTCTTCTTGATCCAGTTTTGGCTCAGAAATCTCCAATGATGACCTCGAAGAATGTATGGTCTTATCTGTGGAACATCTCCAAGTGCATATAGAGCACTTCGACTTTTTCGTCATAGTTTGATTTCGACGCGTAAATGACGAGGACTGTCAAACTGGCTTCGATCCACATCTTTTTATCGTAAACGTGCGGTTCACGTTGTAAATTGTTCGAATGAATCGATGTTCATGGACAAACTCGTGTTGACGAGAACGCCGACACTGCCTACTCCTCTTCTGTTGCATGTTCCCAGGAACAGTTCTTCTCCGGTGTCATAGACGGCGTTGAATGGGTGGCGTCGTGTCATAGACGGCGTTGAATGGTTGGCATCGTCTCGTCTCCGCTTGGCCGATGACGTCGTACCTTATTTTTCTCGCCTCAGTGATCAATTCTTCTATCGGGGACTCGAATGCAAGTGTGCATGCATTGTAGGTACAGATCGTCACCATAGTTCTTGATCCAGGCAGCTTTCGTTAGCTCTGAAATTTTAGCAGCCTCTCCGTACTCGTCCTTCCCAACGCTGCGAAATTGGGGGCTCTTTCGGGGTCAGGGGAATGAGGCCCGTTCCTTTTATTGTGTTTATCTTTTGATATCCACGTATAGCTTGCTGGGCTCTGAACGTGGGGGCTAGGTATACTCACGGGTGGCTTGCTAGTCTTTCCCATAGTGGACATGGAACTTATTTGTTGTAGGCGACCAACTCTTGACCGCCTCCTATGTACTCCCGTGTTACTTAATTGCAAGCTCTTGGCCGAATCGACTCGTGGAATACCATCCACATAAGCGGGAAAGCACACACACACGCATGCTTGAACACGCCTCGTAAATACAGGAAGTATGTGCCAAATCGGTGCATCAAATCAGGGAGTCCATCCCCTGGATCCACCTGCGTCTCAGAGAAGCATGCGGTTGCTTTTTGTCCGCGATTAACCCCCTATCCTTCACCTAGGAACACGGCACGTAGCCTTGCAGCTAACCGGTTCGAGACCCCTCATAAGATGGACCTCCGTGGCCATCTTCCGTAGATTTGAGAAATTCCCTACGTTACGGCCAGGTTGCTAGACAACTTGTCGTGATGAAAAGACAAACTGTTTGAGATAATGTATAATTTTTTTTTACTTACTGCCTATTATTTTTCATAACACTATTAAGTGAAATGCAACCGCAATAATGAGATACGGGCAAAACTATGGACCCGCATGGTGTGGTGGTGAAGGCGTTACTCTCCGGAAAGGACAATAGCGCGTTCGTTCCCCAGCATAGACACTGCGGTCCAGTGTTTTGCGAATGTCTCAGCAACTCAATGATGAGATATTTGAAAACTCTGACCCCAGTCCATATTAGAACCCGCGGTTATCCTTTGCGGTGGCTCTAGTGTTACCCAGTGAACCATTGAGACCCTAAGTTTGCCTTTCAGCCAGTCCTAACCCTCTGGGTGATATCAGCAACCACTGGTCAACAGAAATGTTCTGGGAAGCACACATTGGTATTGAGCCCAGTTAAGGTGACACTGTAATCAAAATGACAGTGCATAACTTTCCATTTACTGACCAATTAACTAGGTTCAGCAGTTCAGTGGCTAACAGAAACCCCCAGAAAGGGTAACGAATATCTTTAAATCACTGCCTTATTTGGAGATATGTCCATATTAATTTGATAAATGAGTGTAGTAGTGGAAATCATAATCCATCCCAAGTAAAACTCGACTAGATAGATCGCCTGGAGCTCTCAGCACAAGATTTTGCTCGTGCCAAAAGAAACCTGCTATCTTAGAAGTTTGGCAAGGAAACAAACTTCCATCCAAACCTCAAATGCCAACATATGTCTGTGGCAAAGACCTCACAACGCTCCAGCCCAAAGGTACCTCCGAATCAATCCACGAACGCAACCGCTTCAGTGGACGATCACGACAAGAGACACGAATAGATCTACTGAGACCCCCACGACATATGAGTCCAGCCCATCTAAGCAAGCTAAGCAATAAATGTTTCCAAGGAATGTTCTGTGAAATCTGTTATACAAGCACATAAGCCAAAACCACCAACTCAAAAATCTTGGTGTATTTAGAATCAAGTGAAGAATTTTCAACACGAACTGGGGTATATTATATTACCCGCGATCCTGCTTGATCTCTTAGGACGATTTTTAATATGAGGGACATTTTTACTACACGAAGCGAACAATACAAGATTATTGCAAACGGTTGACTAACATGAAAGAAATTCTAATCTCTTTATGATGTTGCCAAAACTTAAGGACTTTATTATGGGACTAAGGAAAGGCTTAATTTTATGATTTAAGGTTCACACAGTTCCATACTCCGACGACACAATTCACCTAGTGATCAGTTGCGTTAGTTTTATAATTAATAAATTAGTGGAACGTAGAAGAATAACTATAGCAACTATAGATGTCCTCATTCATAATTGTAGAAAAAATATGAGCAAAACAAAATAAGTGTTTTAAAGAAAGCGTTCATCACAGTGCACTAAATCTGTTAAGGCAAAAAAAGAACTGAGGGACACATTTGCTTGGCATTAATACTTAGGGTCTAAATTAAACGCCCTGTAAAAAACTCGAGTAAAAGCGCAGACTGGACTCACATCTAAAAACTCAGGTATAAGAAAAAAAACAATTCTTTTTCATAGAAGCAGCAATGAACTGCTAGTAATAGCGCAGTCCAGCATCAAGTTAGGAAACCGCTATTTACAAGAAGGTAAATACAAATGTTAACAACAAAATGAATGACTAGTATGGACGTGCATGAAACCGACACAAGCTATGCTAAAATCAAAAGTAACGACGTTGTGACTTTTCTCGAGCGAGTGGTGCAGCCAACAACTCCGGATTTTTTTCCATCACTCGTGAAATCTATAAAAGAAAGAGAACATTAAATGAACTGAAACTTGAATACGTCGAGGAACAGCACTTTATCAATCCAATATCCAACAAAAAGTCGAAAATTGGTGGTATTATTGTAAGCCTGGAAACAAAACCAAGCTAAATCTCTCTATGTTCTAGCTTTTGTCGTGTAGTGAAGAAATACATTCTGCCTTCTTTAGTCTACGGGAAAGCAAAGCTTACAAAGCAAAACCAAGCTTTGGAACAATAAACCGCAAGAAACAACCTCAAATCTACGATTTCGATGACAGTCATAGTTGTTCAGCTAAGTACACTTCTGGAATTTTTATAACTTTTGTGCAGTCCGTCTAATTTTCGTCTGGCTCGAAAAACTAGACTGCCATTTTCAACGTATTTATTACAGGCAGATAAAATGGATCGTAGAAACCACAAGAACTATGGACATGAAAACATCGGTGAATAAAGGCTTTACATGTAAACGCCACAGCTTCGATAATCGTTCGTCAATCAAAACATTGACCGGATAAGCAGATTTTGTTTATAATTTATATGACCGAAAGATGTTTCAACAAACCAGATTATCCATATATTCTTCCATGTCGCGCAAACGGGAGTCTTTCACACGGAGTTCTAGACGTAAACTGTCAACAAGTGCAAGTAGATCCTGCTGAGAATACGCGAGTTCATCGTTTCTTTGTTTCTAAAATATACAGAGTCAAATCATGCCTTTGTCATATTCAAAATCCTAAATCATATAATGAAAAAGTAAAAGTAGTGAAAAGAAAGGGAGGGTAAAATCAAAGAATAAGGCAACACGGGTAAAATCTCCAACAAAACCGCCCCACCCAACTCGATCTAGGAGAGATTCGCACGAACATTTAACTGATTGCCCAACAAATACGTTAGCATTTGGATAAACTTATGTGGTCAATTATAATAGTTCAAGCACATAAAATTAACACACTGGCAATGGAATGAGGCATACATGATTCAAGCGTTCAGGAGCAAACTGGCCAAGAAGAGTCGAACATGAACCGCCCTGACAGGTTATTCTCCCCCACCCCAAATTTTTTAATAAAGTTTTTGTTATTACTGAAGAGTTTGTCCCACATAAAATTACCACAATCATTAACCAAAAGCGCCACTATTCTACACTTAATAGTTTACAAAAAGAAGCCACTTTTCTGGACAAAACCGTCTGACTTGGATCGTGCTGTGGGTCCCACCACACCTTCAGTACTTCCACATCGAAACCGTAACTCAAGACATTTCATCGCCATTAAAGGATTTGTAGTCGATGAAGAGTCGTGCCTGTTGCATATTGAAAGAGTACGTGTACACATCATTTCAATGTTTATTCACAGTGCGCCCCCAGAAACATTACACAATCGAATTTACAATCTTCAGAAGCAATTTCATAACCAATAATCTTTTCAGTTAATCCTTTTGCAGTAATCATTGAAACAATCCAGACAAAAATAGTTGTTTCGTTGATGAGATTCAGTTACCGTATGCTTAGCATGTATGTGCACAGATATAGTGTTACTACATCTACATAACATAAGTTTTATAGCAACTGACACACCTCTACTTTTCCTTGACTTCTCACCACCTGCTTCCACATGGTTACTCGAGGGTGTAGACAGACACTTGGTCTCTGTCCATTCGAATTGAATTTCAGTTTTGAATTCACTCAACTACACTTTTTGTATAGTGTCACGACAAATCATTTGCCTTCTCTGGCTTTTATACCAGACAATACTGTATCCCAAATTGTGAATTTACTTATTACTGCTCGTTTTACAATCGCTACGATGAGTGTAGTTAAAATATGGAATGGGTAGAACCGAATATGCTGCAAAATCGACTATCGAGGTGTGACAGCAGTGTAGTTCGATTGGATGGGTGGATGTTTTTCACCATTTTCTTCTCAAAATCGATTCCTTTCCTCGCATCCGTCATGCACGAAGGTCTTCCAACTTTTACGCGTGACTTCGGCTACTGCTTGAGGATTCTCATTTCATCGTGAATATCGTTGAATGCCGGTCGAGCCGATTCTCCTTGGAATCCCGAGATAGCCGACTTAATGCGCTCCCACTTGGATTGGAAAGTGAATTTTTTTCCGGCCAACTCTGATACCAATTTCCAGACCTGGAGGGATGAGAAAATTGGTGAGACCAGTGCGTGATCGAACCAGCACCGTATTCGTGATGCCACAGTGCTATGCGCCCCATTTACATTTTCATGAAATGGCATTTCATTATATAAGAAGTGGAATTGTTTAAACAGCACGGTATAATGCCCAGATCCACAAATGCTTCCATGTCTCAAATGGATGCCAGTTCTAAAATGACTTGTTTTCCTCTTGGCCGTTCTCCACCGAAACACTTCAGATTGATTCTTTGTAGACGGGTTGTACGATAGATTCTATCGGGTCACCGTCTACAGGCAGTTAATAAAAAACGGGCATTAATTCATCTGCTAACACCGTTTGTAAGAACTTGCAAACTAATTTTTGATTAATAATTGATCTTCATTTCCAGTCGTCATGGTGATTCGAGGTCATCATAGAAGATCGGTGGGTACAAAAAAATGCAGGCAAAAGTATATTCCAAAAGGAAAGAAGAACACAGAACATAGAGGACACACAGGGTACGAAAACATAGAAAATACGAATAAAGGACAAAGAAAACTGAATTATAAAGGGAAAACTATGAAAAAAAAGCTGTGTCATTTGCTGATGGGAAACGGCCAATTGGCCACCTTGACCTACAGACCTATAACCCAGGGCGTAAGCTGCAGAAAATTAGGCACCGTCCCATGCGTCTGCCAGACAGAAAAGGGGTTTGTGGACAATGTTTTGTACAAGACCATCACCAAACACAAAATTTCCTCATTGGTTGTGGCAAATCATATTCATGTAATAGCATGTCCCACGACGAAAATTGTTAAACAGTGTTAGAAACGATAGAGGAGACTTCACCTCTGCTTAAAGTTTATATACAATTTCTTAAAATGTTAATTTAATTTTAAACTCGTTCAGATCTCTTTCCCTTTAACTGCTCAGATGTTCCAAATAATTGAGAAACTAGGACGAGAAATGGGATGAAGAAAGAACATTTCCTCTGTTCCAAAAAATCAGACAGAATTTCACCGTGTTAGAATAAGAAAACCTGTTCTTTGTTTACAGGTGTCAGATCTAATTGTTCTTATTTCAATTAAACAGCTATTTAAAATTATTAAAGCTTATTACGAGCTATGGGCGAATGGGGGAATGTGGCACAGTGGTTGGAGGCGCCACTGCGACACGCACGTGGAATTAATCCTCGCTATTGAAAGGAACGAAGTTTAGTGCTCCGTCGCACACAATCTAAACCCCACTTTCCATGAATTGATGTTTGTTAATGTTTACCGACGCGTCTACCTACCACGGGTTTGTTCGATCCCCCAAAACCAGAAGACGCTACACTTCTACAGCTGTTTGCTCGGTGGAATGATTCAGCTGTCGATGCCTGTAAGCGAGCACAGTAGTGATGCAAACGAAACAAAAGGAAAAGGTGAACGCACAAAGTAAACAGAGGAGTTAACGAAGCGTTTTAAAGTGTGTGGAAATAAGAAGAAACAACGTTGCACACCTTGACACTAGTAAACAATGGTTGGACAAAATGGAAGTAAATGAAATCAAGAAATGAAATGAACTGACCGTTGATGAGTGGTACATATTCTGAATAAACTGTGGCATATGCGAAGCGGGTGACGACATCGAATTTTGCTGCACATAAGAAGGTTCTTCATTGAAGTCGATGCCACTCATTACTGAAACGGGTCTGGATGCGTTGTTGTATCTGAAGATGTACTGGTTTAACAGCATCATATTATAAACGTTTGAATATGTGACCAACTTATCATCTTGGAAAACAACGCTGTCGCCATACGGTGTCAGATGGCCATCATTCGTTTCACAAGATGTGTTAGTACTATTGAATCCATAGGAATGATGCGCATCTGGATGTAGAGAAGACAACCTATAGGAATAAAACATCTACACATGCCAGCTCAGACCTTTGTACACGATTTCTAGACATACAGTGAGAACCAAAGTGACTCGCAACGAACTTTTTCCCAATGGATTTGTTGATCCGACCGATAAAACGACTACTACGTGAGCTGGTTATGCTTATGCCGCTTATTCCACTAGTTATTGACATAGTGTCTTCTGCCTTTCTGTGCTTCCCAGCTCCTTTCATTTTTCTTCTCATTTTGTCCAGCATTCCATCTGGAAAGGAAGCAAAAGCAAATGATTAGTCTTTCACAACCTAATGATATAAATGACAAATCGATTCTTCAGCTTTCGAAATGAGCGCTGATTACAAGTCAGATTATCTTTTAATGATGAAGTGTGGCCAATTTGTGACACCAACGCATGTGGGCCAATCAAGGCGCTAACATCGGTGGACAAATGATTTTAATCATTCTGTGCAACTCCGTGAGACATCTATGCATTAAATACTTGATAGCATATTTAATGACTGTTCTTCAGAGATAACAAAAAAATATCCACGCCAAATAACGACGGTAGATCGAGGCTTGTAAGGATTAAGGCCTTAGAAAACTGCACGCAATGTCGAAAACAAATGTTTCAAGAAACCTATTTCCCGAACAGAATGAAAAAAGTTGATAGGATTGTACACTGTGATGAAGCATTCCACAAAACAGAATTTGAAGAATATATCTGTCGTTAAATAAGTTTACAGTGATATATCCTACTAAATGAAGTCTTGGACAAAAATACCTTTTTCAGTTTTATTCAGTGATGAATTCGAGATCGATAAGGACGGCTTCTCGTAAGAAAATGTGAATTGCAGTTGAACCTCACCCCTTAATAAAAATACTGCTTGAAATATACGAAAGCAGAGAAGTGAGAAAATTTGGCTTTAAAAATAAACGTTCGGTTCACCTATATTTATCGTCGTCTTTCCTTTTCTTAAGTGGGAACCATGTAAGTCCAAAAATTTTCTTCGCTTGGTCCAGACTAACCTCACATTTTCCAATAACATCTAAAAATTATAAATTAACACAAAAATGATTATGCTGAATGTCGTCCGGCGATTGTGCTGAACTAAATCTAATTCGTCACTGCGTACGGTGTGCACTGAACTCAATGTGTACGGTCTATTTTGAAAATCGTCCATTAGCTAATCACATTACTACCTGTTTTTGGTTTTGCAAGGAATTAAAAGTACAGCCTAATGCTTTATATTTCTTCTATGTAGGCCAATTGCACATGACAAGTATAATACATCATAATGACTGGAAAAGAAAGAACAGTCAACTACCGAACAAAAATGAACTATAGCCTTGAGTCAAGTTGGCGGCAGAAGAATTTAGCCTCGTTCTTCTCTGACTACTTGTTAAAGAATCCACGAATCTCATTCAATGCCGAAATTGCAAAACTTTGTTAGGGTAACGTTTCGGCGATTCCCCTTTCGTAAGAGCCACAGTGTTTAGGGTTGATTGCCAACAGGAGTTATTCGTTCTTGCGTACTTAGTTCAAAACTGACGCGTCGAGACTAATTGAGTGGAGTGGAGCACCGCAGTAATGAAGAAGCCTCACCAGCACTTTCTTCTCATAGAGGAATCCAGCTGCATATAAGTAACTTGATCTCACCAACAGCTTTCTACGAAGCAGGTGGGACCTTGAGCGATTGAAGTAAACAGTTTCGGTTGAACAGGAACAATCATTGCTCTGATGAAGGGGAAATCGCCGAAATTTTTGCCATAATAAAGATTATAAAAAGGTTACGCAAGCTCATCAATAAACCAATACAATGATTACCAATATCAAGGTTTAATGAAAAGGAATTAAATACTTGTTTTGCTACATATAACACTAATCCGATTACCACGGGAAAATGTCACAAAAAAAGAAAATAATTTCGAGTGCCAATTGCCCTAGTCCGGTCCTTTTTTGGACAAACGGACGGGTGAGCGTGTAGCTCAGTGGTTAGAGGCG